>JAVJIF010025588.1:0-51743 GCA_038442645.1 Agave tequilana | reverse complement strand
TGGATTTTCTTGGACCATCACCTCCTCTTGAAAAATAAGGCAAAATCCTAACAGCAGTACGTGTTTGAATGGAGCAACCCCAAACACTAGTCCAAACTTCAAACGAAGAAGAGGATGGCCCGGGAGAATGATTCTGTGTACAATGAACACTGGAATTCACTGTTCAAAGATTCGGCCGAGTCGGAGATGAGTTGGCCGAGTCGTATCCGTCTCGGCCCGCTCCGAGACGAGTCCGAGTTACGAGTCGGTCGACTCAACTCAGAGGAGACCGACTAGGCCGAGAATCAGAGTTGACTCGATCGACTCTGCATTATGATGATGATTTTGTGCCTCATCGCAACTCAATGTGAAAATAACTACATTAGCATGTATTTATGAATGTAGTTTGTGCAATTTACTATATTGTGAATGTATTTTGATATGCTTATACCGACGACGCATGTATTTATGCTTTCGCTTTATGTTTAGTGTGCTAGGTGGTATATTTTGGAAATGTGATACGTGAATGTGGATGTCTACATTTTTTTACGATTTGTCATGATTTTTTCAGAATTTTTTGAACTTTCTATGTAGCATTTTGCGCGTATTGCCCGATACTGATCCGAGTCGCCGAGACCGATCCGTCTCAGTGCCCGCCGAGTCAGCGGCCGAGACCGCGACTGTGAACCATGCTGGAATTGCCTGAACCTATTGGATTAAGATTGGACCCCAAGCATCAAACTTTTGAGTTCACCGCTAGAGCTAGTGTTTGCACGGAAACATGCACAGGAGCTAACAAATGACTTTGTTTGCTCATTAACAGCCAAATTAATTAGGTCCCATTTAGAGTCCCTCTCATTTGGGTTTTAGATGTGGAGCTGACAGCAAGAAATGATGGGTTTTAGGTATTACAAACAAACTTAGACTTTTAAGGGAGCATGCAACCTAAAACATGATCTGTGTTTTCACAATTGAATCTATAACTATGAACATAAAAAGAATCCTAATATTCTAGTAAATAATTAAAATTACTACAGAAGAAAATAGAATTACATACCTTTTAGTTGTTATAGTAAACAACTAAAATTATCCCTTCAGATCTCTTGGAAGCAAGCACCACAAATGTCGTGCCTCTGATGGAATCACACCCAACGATCCAAAAATTTAACTAAGTATGGATGAACTATCAAAGAGTTCTTCCAAGAGGAGAAAGAAGGAGGCTAATACTCAAGCCAAGAGGTTGTGAATTAGACTGAATCCCTAAGGCTCTATTTATAGCCTTGGATAGCCTCCAGTTTTCTTATCCCACCAATGTGGGACTAATTTCCCAAAGGAAATTTTGTTCTCCTTTTAGTTATACTTATTTTTGAATCTCGAGGGCAACCCAAAAGGACTATGCTGCTATCAATTATAGTTATTACTTAGACACCTAATCCAACAGTCTCCCACTTGGATAAGTCTAATAACTTCCTAATTGATCAGCAAATTGTAGCTTCCAAAAGCCATTGTCGAACTCTGACCTAGTCAGTTTCGTGTCCTAAGATAAGAGATCATATAATCCTTCGTTCTACAAGATATCATTTGAACATGAGACATGGAACATAATCAATCTCTTTGTCCAGTATTTTGTTTCCCGATTTCTGATTTGTACTGACATAGAACTACTAAATGAACACATCAATTTAGTCCTGGTCGGGCCCGACACTATATGTCAACTTCAAATCACCGAGGGGCCCAAAGATATCGCTTTTCCCGTTAGGGCAAAAGGAACGAATAAACTTTGACCTATATGCTTGCACCATTTACTCATCAAATCATGCACAACAATACGTTTTATAACATCAAGTTACTGATGCGTTTACATATTATCAACGCACAACTGACTTGTAAACCATAACTCATATATCTCCATTTAAAGATTATAAGATATTATCGTCTCAGAATTACTCGTGATAAATTCCATGAAGTAATTCTCTGAGCGTGGGTTAATCCAATACTTAAATCTCCATTTCAAAGTACTCATGAACATTGCAGCAATACCATTGCTATGTCTAAAACTCTTTAGACAATCCACAACTCTATTCATGACAGTCTTTATTCACTACTTACTTCCAAAAGTATGATCGACTGTGGAATTCGAATAATCAAATTATTCGGGAAGTAAAACATGCAAAATGAAACACAATAATAAACAATTGACAAAAGGTAGTAAACAAACTCATAAATAATTCTCTATTATTTAATCACCAAAAGTCAATCACATTTACTTTGTTATAAGTTTCAAACTAACTATCTAACTGCTAAAACCAACATCATCTCTCAGACCAATGCTCCTAGCATGCTGATTGTGTTTAACCCTACTCAGACCCTTTGTGAGTGGATCTGCAAGATTATCTTCAGATGAAACCTTCCTTACTACAACGTGACCTTCTTCTATCTTGCGTCTGATAAAATGGTATTTTCTGTCAATATGTCTAGATCTGCTATGATCTCTTGGTTCTTTTGTTAATGCAACCGCTCCTTCATTATCACAGAAAATATCCATTGGCTCCTTGATGGTTGGCACAACTCCAAGATCTTCGATGAACTTTTTCAACCAAATTGCCTCCTTTGATGCTTCGCTTACCGTTATGTACTCTGATTCACAAGTAGAATCAGCCACTGTGTCTTGCTTGGAACTTTTCCAAGTAACTGCTCCTCCATTTAAGGTAAAGACCCAGCCAGATTGGGAACGGAAGTTGTCTCTATCTGTTTGAAAGCTGGCGTCACTATACCCAGTTACTCTCAATGTATCACAGCCACCAAGTACTAGGACCCAGTCCTTAGTCCTTCGCAGATACTTGAGAATATTCTTAACCGCTACCCAATGAGCTTTACCAGGATTTCCCTGATAACGACTGACCATGCTCAAAGCAAAGGACACATCAGGACGAGTACATGTCATAGCATACATGATAGAACCAACAGCAGAAGCATATGGAATTCTACTCATTTCTGCTATCTCTTCATCTGTACTCGGACTTTGAGTCTTACTCATTTTGGTATTACTCTGGATGGGCAGTTCTCCTTTCTTGGAATTCTCCATACAGAAACGTTTCAGTACTTTATCCAAGTAGGTACTCTGATTAAGTCCAATTAGTCTTTTACTCCTGTCCTTTAAAATTTTATTCCTAGAATGTAGGCAGCCTCTCCTAGATCCTTCATAGCGAAACACTTTCCAAGCCAAGACTTAACATCTTGCAAGGTTGGAATGTCATTTCCTATAAGAAGTATGTCATCAACATACAATACCAGGAAAGTGACTATGCTCCCACTAGCATTGACATATACACACGACTCATCCTCACTTCTAGAGAAACCAAACTCTTTGACTTTCTCATCGAAGCAAAGATTCCATCTGCGAGACGCTTGTTTTAATCCATAGATGGATTTCTCAAGCTTGCATACTCCATTGGGAAACTTTGCATCCACAAAACCTTCTGGCTGACTCATGTATACATCCTCAGCCAACTTTCCGTTTAGGAAGGCAGTTTTGACATCCATCTGCCAAATTTCATAGTCATGAAATGCAGCTATGGCTAGCATTATCCTAATAGATTTTATCTTAGCCACTGGTGAGAAGGTCTCATCATAGTCAATCCCTGGGGTTTGAGTAAAGCCTTTCGCCACCAGTCGTGCTTTGAATGTACTTACATTACCATCCATGTCGATCTTCTTCTTGAAGATCCATTTACAACCAACTGTCTTCCGACCAGGTTGTTGATCAACCAAGTTCCAAACTTGGTTGTCATACATAGACTTGATCTCGCTGTCCATTGCCTCTTTCCATTTGGCTGCCTCAGGGCCTGCCATGGCTTCCTTGTAGTTCGTCGGCTCATCCAAATTTACCAGTGTATTGTCACTGATAAACGTGTCTCCATTTGCAGTTATATGGCAACCATAAAACTCAGTTGGCTTGCCAACTCTACTAGAACGCCTAAGAGGTAATGAAGTGTCAATGGGTTCAACTGGAATCTCTTCCTCTGGTTGAACCATAGTGGTTTCAAAGGTTCCTTCATCTGCTGGCTCTTGAATTTCTTCAAGGTCAACGGCGCTCCCACTGTCCTCTTTGCATATGAGCTCTCTCTCTCGAAAGACTCCTCTCCGTGCTACAAAGACCACGTTCTCACTAGGTCTGTAGAACAGATATCCAAATGACTTCTTCTGTGGATAGCCGATGAAAACACATCGCTCACTACGAGGTTCAAGCTTGTCGTGAATTTCTCGTCTAACGAAAACTTCACAACCCCAAACCTTAATATGTGCTAACGAGGGAACCTTTCCTGTCCACATTTCGTGAGGTGTTTTGGCAACCTTCTTTGTTGGAACAAGATTAAGAATGTGGGCGGCAGTTTCTAAGGCATACCCCCAGAATGATATTGGAAGTGAAGCTCGACTCATCATGGAACGCACCATGTCTAACAAGGTTCGATTGCGTCTCTCAGCCACACCATTAAGTTGTGGTGTCCTAGGAGGTGTCAATTGTGAAACTATTCCACATTCCTTGAGATAGTCATGGAACTCGATACTAAGATACTCTCCGCCTCTATCTGATCGGAGCATCTTTATCTTCCTGCCTAATTGATTCTCGACTTCTTGTTTAAACTCTTTGAACTTTTCAAAGGTTTCAGACTTATGCTTTATTAAGTAGATATAACCATATCTGCTATAATCATCAGTAAAAGTCACATAGAATCGATTAGCATCCCTTGTGGCTGATCTGAAGGGTCCACACACGTCTGTGTGTATGAGATCCAACAAACCTTCACCTCTTTCACAAAATCCAGTGAAAGGTGATTTTGTCATCTTACCCAAAAAACAAGATTCGCATGTATCATCTGACCTTAGGTCAAATGATTCCAACACCCCATCCTTTTGGAGTTGAGCCATGCGTTTTTTGTTAATGTGTCCAAGACGGCAATGCCACAAGCACGCTTTGTCTACACCATTAGACGAATCAATTTGAAATACACTATTACCTAAGTTGTCTACACACATCACAGTTTCATACACACCATCACAAGGTAAAGCTTCAAAATAAAAAATGCCATTTTTATAAGCAGAAATAGAACCATTCTCATCATTAAAAGAATATCTAAAACCTTGTTTGAACAATGCATGAAAAGAGATAATGTTTCGTGTCATTTCTGACGAGTAGCAACAATTCAATAAATCTAAATTAACACCATTATTAAGCACTAGACTATAAACTCCAATCTTGGTGACAGGTGAAGATCGCCTATTCCCCATGATCAAGTTCATTCTACCATGCTCCACATCCTCACTTTTTCTTAGTCCCTGCAATACAGAGCAAATGTGAAACCCACATCCTGTATCAAGGACCCAAGAATCAGAAGATGTTGCGTTAATAGACGAAATAGTGTATATACCTGCAGTAGATGGTTTTACTTTCCCATCTTTTAAATCTTGCAGATACTTTGGGCAGCTTCGTTTCCAATGTCCTTTGTCGTTGCAATAGAAGCAAGTGGCCTCTTTAGGATCAGAGACAGGGGTAATATCAGAACTGGTTTTTACATGAGACTTTCCCTTCCAGTTTTGCTTGGGAGGACCTTTCCTCTTTTTCCCCTTTCCTTGCCCATGGCCAGAACGGTAGTATTAGCAGGAGTGGGGGGATCACTCTTTCCCTTCATCCCAGTTTCAGCTGTTCTCAGGAGGTTGTGCAATTGAGCCAATGTGGTCTCATTGTTGTTCAAATGATAGGTCAAGATGAACTGATCATAACAACTTGGCAATGAGTTCAAGACTATGTCAATAGCCAACTCATCATCAATATGCACATTTAGTCTCACAAGGCGTTCCACGTATCGTTGCATCCTTTGCACGTGGCCGCTGACAGACTCTCCGTCCTTCATCTTGCTTGATATGAGGGACTTTACTATCTCGTACTTTTCTTGACGAGCTCGCTTATGGTACTTTTCCATAAGGTCTTTGTTCATCTCGTACGGCCAGTAATCCTCATAGAATTTTTGCAGTTCAGGAGTCATGGTAGCAACCATGATGCAAGCAACTTTTGTTGCATCCGTGTAGTGCTTCTTATAAGCAGCTAATTCTTCAGGAGTGGCCTTCTCTTCGTCAATTTCAACAAGTTCTTTGTCAAGGACATACTCCTTGTCCTCGAAACGAAGAGCCATTTTGATGTTGCGCATCCAGTCATTGTAGTTGGTGCCATCTAATGTCACCTTTGAGCAGATGTTCAACAAAGAAAAGTTGTGATTGGAGGAGGAGGAACCAGAAGCATCGTTAGGAGCAGACATTTCTAAAAGAAAGGTAGTTTGAGTTAGAAAAAAAAAAACCTTTAATATAACAACTCAAAATTGAAATATCGAGGCTAGGATCCAACTATGAAATTCACAACTTAGAAAAGGGATGCCGTAATCTAATTGCAAATTTCATACAGGTAAGTCTTTTGAGACTCATTGAAACTATTCAATGGCATGTTTAATCTCAGATTATGCTCTTACATTTGTGACTGGGATACCGAGGATCACAAACAAGATGCGAATAACCATGCAAATGTGCTTGGTAACTATCATGTCATTTATTATCTCAATTGATGTGCTGGTAAACCACACACGCTCCATCAACAATAACAATTTATAAGATACCCATTACTGCTGCTCTTATTAGTCCCTATTAGTGTGCTGGTTAACCACACACGCTCCACTAATGACTTATAAGGTGTAATGTGCAATTTCATGGGTTAACATACAATTTCACATTTTTTTTTCTTAAAGTAACTAAGATTGGGATTTAAGTAAAATTTAGTTACCTTTTATTATCATTATACCTTTAATGAGAATCAATATATATATGGTAAATAAAATTTAGTTACCTTTTATTCTCATTATACCTTTAATGAGAATCAATATATATATGGTAAATAAAATTTAGTTACCTTTTATTATCATTATACCTTTAATGAGAATCAATATAAATATGGTAAATAAAATTTAGTTACCTTTTATTCTCATTATACCTTTAATGAGAATCAATATATATATGGTAAATAAAACTTAGTTACCTTTTATTCTCATTATACCTTTAATGAGAATCAATATATATATGGTAAATAAAATTTAGTTACCTTTTATTATCATTATACCTTTAATGAGAATCAATATATATATGGTAAATAAAATTTAGTTACCTTATCAATTCAATAATTATAGCAAATTCAATTGAAAACAAACCTGCTCTGATACCACTGATGGGTTTTAGGTATTACAAACAAACTTAGACTTTTAAGGGAGCATGCAACCTAAAACATGATCTGTGTTTTCACAATTGAATCTATAACTATGAACATAAAAAGAATCCTAATATTCTAGTAAATAATTAAAATTACTACAGAAGAAAATAGAATTACATACCTTTTAGTTGTTATAGTAAACAACTAAAATTATCCCTTCAGATCTCTTGGAAGCAAGCACCACAAATGTCGTGCCTCTGATGGAATCACACCCAACGATCCAAAAATTTAACTAAGTATGGATGAACTATCAAAGAGTTCTTCCAAGAGGAGAAAGAAGGAGGCTAATACTCAAGCCAAGAGGTTGTGAATTAGACTGAATCCCTAAGGCTCTATTTATAGCCTTGGATAGCCTCCAGTTTTCTTATCCCACCAATGTGGGACTAATTTCCCAAAGGAAATTTGTTCTCCTTTTAGTTATACTTATTTTTGAATCTCGAGGGCAACCCAAAAGGACTATGCTGCTATCAATTATAGTTATTACTTAGACACCTAATCCAACAAGAAATTTTATGATGCACTTTTGTCATCGATGTTTTCTCTTGGGTGAGCAAATGCCACTCATATTGGGAAACTATCGGATATCCACCCTGAGATGTCCATCAATTGTCTTCAGTTCACACTCTTATCTGTTGTAGATAATTTACAGTCAGTTTCTTGTGGTGGTGGGAACTGAGGAGGGTCTTATGACAATTCTGCTAGTTGTAGAAATGCATCTACCATAGCACCACATAGCTTTCAGATTTTCAGCTTGCAAAAGAAAGAAGGTAATATTTTTAGGTTAAGTTAATTAATAAAAACCTTATGCTGAAAAGAAACCAGAGATGTAATATCTTTTGAAGAATTTTAAGAGGCTACTAATGAGCTAATTAACAGTGAGTCAATGACACTGAAGCTTTTTGCAATTAGGATCAGCAACTTGTGCAGCCAATTTGGGTACTGTGTTTTTCAGAAGGTTAACCTCAGTTGAGTTCAACTGGAAGTCGGAATAGACAAGAAGAACAACTATATATGTGCATGAACTAACAGTGTCCTAGATACCGAACCTGTCATCAAGAAACGGCCGTCAGAAGAGACAAAACCCAGATCAAATTCACTTCCTGGCATTCTGATTCATGTATGAGGTAACACTTTCACAACTTGGCAAGAGCAGGTCACAATACTTTCACAGATAGGTAGACATAGCTCCACATTTTTGTTTATGCTTGTTGAATATACACACACTTACGAACTTTATTTATAAATATTTTATGGTATGAAGTGCCAAAATTCTGTTTCTTAAGCATATCATCCAAATCTAGTTAATGCTTGAAAAATTAAATCACCCAAAACTGAAAGTTCTTGGACAGTGTACTATATTACTTACAGTTATTGAGATCTCCATCTACTCTTTAACTATGGCCTTGACCACACCCTTATCTGTTGCAGATAAATTCTTGTCATTTCTTTTCGTAGTGATGGGAACTGAGAGGGATCTTCTTTTAATTCCGCTATCTGTTCAAATGTGCCTGCCAAAGCTTTTGAGGCTCTCCACTGGCAAAAAGAATAAGGATCAGCTGAGAAAAAAGAAGCTCATGAGAAAAGGAAAACAAAGGAACAATAACATTTGAAGAATTGTGAAAGGCTACTAATGTCACAAAATAACAGTGAGAAACTAAACTATGCAATTAATATCAGTAACTTGAGCATCAAATAGGGGTGATGTATTTTTCAGACAATCGACATCACTGAGTTCAAGTGGAAGACAATAAACAACGGTGGGCTGAACCTGTCATCAAGAATTAATGGACCTGAAGAGGCGAAATGGAACGATTCCACAACATGGCATGCGAGAAGCAGGATTGATGGCGCTGCTTATTTTGTCTGTTCTCGAATCCTGCTAGTTGCAAACCAGGAAGATGCATACCTATGATTTGATGTTCTCTGGTAAGCGAGCAAATATCAGTCAGGTTTATAACTGGGGGGAAAATATCTCAGATCTAATAATGATGATCAGGCCTAGGAAAATGAGTGCTCTTAAAGGGATCAAATACTAGTTGTGTGTTAACTACTAAAAGATGTTATATGCCAAATGACTCAAATAAAATGATATGGAATCTGACATATAAAGTAATTTCCCGAGAAAAGCCTGGCCATCTTTTTTCAAAAGATGAAACGAAAGCATTAGCTAGCTATAATACCAATGCAATAAATAATTCTGTGAGATTACAAAAAAATATCAACCTTTCTAAAAATTTCAGTACAATAGTTTGAAAATCCTCATTAGCTATCAAATATAAACTTAAGTAGATATATTAAGTTCCTATTTACCTCTTGAAGCTCAAAGGGAAACTTTCCAATAAAGATGGAATAAATTTTAGACTTGTTATTTTCTTCAGCGGGACCAAATTAGCGCCTCCAACGCCTCCAATGTCTACTAGCATGCATTTGACTCCCATCATATTGCAATTTGCAACCCTTGTGGACTCACATAGGACAATCCTCATGCATCTAAGTTCAGTTAGCATTATAATTACTCTTATCTATGAACACAAGAAATATTCCTTAGTTCTAATAAGAAAAGCTGTGGGAGCCACTGCAACTTGCATCAACCCCTCCAGGCTCCAGAACTCCTATAAAAGAGGACCTCTCCCCAACATTCCACTTCACCAAAACTACAAATTTCATCCATCCTTTCTCAAATTCTTAAGCTTCCTCTCTGTTCTAGCTAAAGAAAAAAAAAAAAAAAGGGAGATGAAGGGAGATAGTACCAAAACACTATCTTCTTTTCTTTCTCTCGCAGCTACACTTTCTCTCCTTTTTGGCATCCATTTTGAATCGTGCAATGGCTCTAGACTCCTCGCGCAAGGTCCTGTAAGCATGCAGTTCATAAGAACTTCATGCAGCAAAACCACATACCCTGCCCTCTGTTTCAATTCCCTCTCATCCTATGCAAGTGCAATCCAAACAAGCCCCATGCAGCTTGCTCACACAGCCCTTTCTATCACATTGGACAGTGCACGTTCCACTTCTACGACCATGAAGACAATGTCAAAGAGTGGTGTCATGAGCCCTCCAGTGGCAGAGGCCATGAGCGATTGCATGGACAATGTGAGAGACTCAATCAGTGAGCTCAAACAATCTATGGAAGCAATGGGGCACCTTGGGGGAAGGATTTGGGATTTCAACTCAATAGCATACAAACTGGGCAAGTGCAGCCCTTACAGATGATAATACATGTATGGATGGGTTTTCTGGCAAAGCTATGAACGGAGAAGTAAAGACTGCAGTCAGGAACCATATGGTGAATGTGGCGCAGCTGACTAGCAATGCATTAGTTTTTATCAACAGCCTAGCTAGTGCCCATTCTTCTCCTTGAACTAGTAGCCATACTGCCATTAGGAGGTGTTTCTTTGTGATCAATTATGATGTTTTCTTGTTTGGTTGTCAATTAGTGTACTGGAAATCAATGTAATTAGTATTGTATGAGATCTCCCCTTTTGCAATGAAATTGATTTCAATTCGGAGTAAATTTATCCAAAATCGTTCCGGTCCAATCCTGGCTCCACACTTACTTGAATTCCACACCATTATATTACTCCATTCTATCATTATTTCATTTAATTCGCTTCTCTAACACTCATTGTGCTTCTTCTGTCCTCTTCTTATGTCCTCCTACACGGATGAGAACCAACACATTAATTCTGTACGAATTAGGAATAACATAGTAATCCTGTACGAACTACGATCAGTACAATAAATCTAATAGAATATAGAAGGACTAACACACAATCCTTTTGCGCATAGGAGTCCAGGAATACATAAAACATGCAACAATTGCTGTGAGTGTCTGCATTTGGAAAAGTTTCCAAGTGCCTAATGGTCGATGTGACACATGAAAGTTAGGCCAATCGGAAGCAGATGCGAGCTGATGTAACGAATCAAGTGAAGAACATTACATGGATCAGCCAAGTATGCAAACAAAGCATGGTACATATTTCGATAGAATCTTCGAAATGGAAAGGGATCAGATTGATATCAACTATCAATATGACATCGTAGAAGAATAATGGATGCACATCGTAAAACCAAACCCTAAGTTTCTACTCTTTCACTTCTTTGCTGTAACCTTAGGGACAGGAGTAGTTGGATGCATTATTTTTTCTTTAACACAAGTAGGTAGATCCCATATTCAAGCATTGTATTTTAATTTCCAGTGATTTTAATTAAATAATATAAATTCTTTACTTCTTTCATTCATCATTTACTGATTTTTACTCATTCCATTGCATAGTGTAATTCTTTATCTTTTTACTGCCATTACTTTCCTAGCAGTGGTTCCCAAATTTTCCTAGTAGATCTGTGAGAAGGGAGATGAGGCCACTACGGGCATCTCCAGCTCATAGATGAGTTAGTGAAAACAGCATTGAGGGAGATCTGAATCTCCATGATCCTGAGCCAAAGCTCTGCTTGCCATAACATGGGCAAGACTGGATTTTTGGAAAAATGAAATCATTCCTATTCTTCCATAGTTCCCCAGAAGTATCTGCAAACAACAAATTGCTGAATTCTAACAATTGGTTTCTTATCTCTCCCTCTCTAAAACATGCCATGATCTTACCATGTTGATATATAATCGAGATATTTAGAGAAAACAATAAGCAGATAAATCCACAATGTTGATACATTATTATTCATTAGTGAATTATCAGTTTCTGGGTCCCTAAATTATAAAACTAGTGATGCATGCTCCTTCCCCCTATCTCCACTGAATTCAACCAAAGTAATGAAGAACGCAAGCTGTGAATCCAAAGCAACAAGGAATGCAAGCTGGGTATAAAAGACGGATAAAATACTTAGACTACTTAATCTCCTTGTTCATCCCCATACAGAATGGACAGAACATGAGCTATCCGATTCAATTAAGGCAGCATAAATTGTGGTATATCAACCTTTCAGACTTTCTCCACTTGCAAAAAGATGATGAACAAAAAATAAAAACTCCTGATAATGGGAAAGAAGAGAAAGATATGAGATATTTTGAAGAGTTCAAAGAGTCCACTCCACTTCCACAATTTTATTTGCACATCGTTAATTCAGCTGATATTTTAGATCTCAATTTCTTGGACTATGACTGGTCAAGATAAGAGTGTGGTAGTATGTGTTCAAATGGAATCTCACTAGCTCAAGTGGAAGAAAGAATGGACAAGGAGACTCTGTACATTAATGAACCTTGAAATGGGCTGAACATGTCATGATCAACTTGGGTAGCAAGGGTCAAATTTTAGGCTAAGTTCACTGCTGGAGCTAGCTTCCACAAGTGGGAACAAGAGCAGGAGCTAACGATTAACAAACTCTTGCTTGTCCTGTAGAGCCAAAATTATTTAGGACCCTTCAAAGTACATCTGATTTGGGCATGGGGCATGGAGCTAGCTGCCAGCAAGTAACCAGAGTGCTCTTTGATGTTTCGTGGGGGGCGAGCAAATGACACAAACATTCCAAATGATGTAGCAATGGGCTTCTAATACGAGAGATGGTAAGTACAAGTAGGGATTAAACAAATAGCAACTGTAAGCTAATAAGGACAAAGAGGACAACACATCAGTATTTAACGTGGTTCGGTTAATGTGATTCTCACTCACCCAAACCCACAATACCCAATTTACATTAGGAACAAAATGAGGGAGAGAAGAAATGAGAGTGTGTACAAAAAAGCCTTTAACTTACTCTCTTCTTCTTCGCTTGCTCTTTCAATTTCATCACCCGTAGCATTCCTTTGCAAAGAAGCCAACACCCCATCAACATCCAACACCCATCTCGATCAGCGCATCCTACAAGTCACTTATTAGAGTGATTGAATTAACTTTATAGGGTGAATAATTAATAGATGTCCTTAGATATGGTGGCTTGATTAAAACTACACAAGCATGCTTGTGTATTCAAGTCACTTTCAATAAATATCCACCTTAACTTGGACACACAATAAATTTCTCCACCTTAACTCGAACTTTATCAAGCGTCCGTTGTCTTCTCTAGACCCGACGAGCTCAACCTTTATCATTTTGAACACTAAGCAATTCGAGACAATGCTCGAACTTCGTGAAGATACGGGCTTTGTCATCATATCTGTTAAATATCTACAGTATCATTTTTTTTCCATTTTGATTACTTTAATTTTTCGAATAAAATGATACCTAACATTAATGTATTTGGTTCTCTCATGATATATTTGGTGCTTCATTAGATCTATAACACACTGATTGTCACAAAATACTATAGTTACACAGTGTAAGTCGATATATTCAACCAAACTTCTTAGTCAAATAGTTCTTTCATTGCCTCTGTAACTACTATATATTTTGCCTCTGTAATAGAAAAAGAAACTATCAACTGTAAAAGCACCTTCCAACTAATGTCACAACTTAAAAGAGTGAAAATATGACCTGTCAGAGATCTCTTTCTATACAGATCGCCAACAAAATCTGAATTCGAGTATCCAACAATTTTGAAATTAAACACATACCAATATTAGTAGATTTTTTTTTAAATACGTAGAATCAATTTCACTGCATGCCAATGATTTTTTCATGCATGTTCATATATTGACTCACGATATTATTTGCATGTGAAATGTCTGGTCAAGTGCAAACTTAGCATATATAATACTTCCAACTGCACTGGCATGAAGAACACGAGACATACTTCTCCTCATCAATTTGAGGAAACAAATTTGCTGAAAGCCGAAAATGAGTAGCAAGTGGCGTCTTCACATGTTTGGCATCAAGCAAGTCAAATCTCTCTAATATCTTCTCGATGTATTTCTTTTGAATAGGAACAGTTTTTATTCTAGTCTATTCCTATGAATTTTCATCCCAATTCTTAGTTGCTCCCAAAATTTTCATTTCAAACTCTTATTTGTATTGAGCTTTCAACTTATCAATTTTAAATGTCTTTAGCTGCAATCAGCATGCCATCAATATACAAATGCAAATACACAAAGGAATGATCATTGAGCTTCCGATGATAAACACAACTATCATATTTACTCTTAGAGTAAGCATGCTCAATCATGAAAGTATCAAATCTTAAATACCATTGTCTAAGTGGCTACTTCAAACCATAAAGAGATTTTTTTTAACCTGCAGACCTGATCTTTTTTGTCTTCAATAACGAATCCCTCTGGCTGATGCATAAAAATATACTTCTCAAGCTCGCCATGAAGAAAAACTGTTTTCATATCAAGTTGCTCAAGCTCCAGATTGAACCAAGCAACCATGACTAGTAACATGCAGATAGAGGTGTGCTTCATAACTGAAGAGAATATTTCATTGAAGTCAACACCCTCTCACTATAATTTTTAGCTACCAAGCGTATTTTGTATCTTACAGATTCAGCACCTAAAATTTTTTTTTCTTGAGGACTCATTTGCAGCCAACAATTCTGTCCATTGGACAGCTTCATTAACTCCCATATCTGGCTCTTATGAAAAAAACTTTTTTCTTTTCAGTCATTATAACAGTCCATTCTGTGGCTTCATCAGAACTAGTAGCCTTCTTGTAGGTAGAAGGCTCTGAAATCTCGATATATTCTGTCACACTTAGAGCATAAGTGACCATATCTGCATAAGTATGTCGCTTAGGTGGACGGATCTACCTTCTTACTCTCCCTATGGTAATATCGTGTGCTGCTCTTGAGGTGTATCACCTTGAGCACCATCTACTGGTTCAACGTGTATACTTTGCTACACTCCTTCTCTAACATTACTCTCAAGCTCCACCTGCTTTCTTGCTTCCTTTCTTGAACCTGTAGCATCAATAGACCTGTTTCTCAGTTGAAGCATGAAATTTTCATCAAAAGTAACATCCTTATTAATAACAAATTTAGGTGACTTAAGATCAGGCCACCACAATCTGTATCCCTTCACCCTAATAGGCATAACCAAGAAATATAGCTTTTTTGTTCTAGGTTCAAGCTTACTATCATTTAAATAAAATTAAGCAAGGCAACCAATCATCATAAGTGAGAGTAATTGGTAGGAGTATTAGATCATACCTCCTTAGGAATCTTAAAATTGATGATTGAAAAACACAATACAGTTTTTCATTACAATTTTATATTACCAACCAAACACCGTAAAACTTAGCTGCATTTAAATCACTAACAACTATAAAAGAGATTATCACTTATGACTACGGTCACTTATGACAACCAAACATGCTGCACTAATTTATGACTGTTTTGAGCGTAATGATTTGTATGTTCTCTAACCTCAGATTTTTCTCCCATGAGTAGATTTCCAATTTGAAAAAAAAACGGCACAATCCTCAAAGGAATCTTCAGTGGGCGTAACTGGGAACGAGACATAATTAATGGGTTCATTGGAATTACTGACAAACTAATATTTTTTTGTCGCCCTTGTGGATAAGACCGCATCTAAATGTTTTACTACCGTTGTTGGCCGGCCCATGCTACTTTCAAGCCGGCTCCCTCAAATCAAGCCCGAATTAATCAGCCCGATCTAGAGCCCAGACTCAATTAATGAAAAAAATCATAACCCTATAGATTCTTTATCAAACCAGATAGCAATGATACAATTATTTCTTCATCAAACCAAACAACTTAGAAGAGATAAAAGAACCGTGGCGGTCTCACGCTACATTACAATGCTAATTTATCCATTTTTGTGCCTTTTTTCCTGTGCAGTAAATTATAATTTATGCACGTCTACTCCTGATATACCTAATGCAAAATTTGTTCCATCCACCCAAAATCTAGATAATGTTTACGAAAACACTTGGATCATCCAAAATTGCAAGAATCTAGCCACACACTCGAAAACTGCAGGCTCATGGACTGTATATGGACAATTGCTTAATATGATACCTATTGGTTCACTGTCCAAGTTTCATGGAGTCGCTATTGCCGACTAAACTTCAAACTGCAAGTTCTTGGACTGTATACAGACAATTGCTTAATATGATACCTATTGGTTCGATGTTCCAGTTTCATAAGGTTGCTGTTGTCGACTGGAACTCAACGGTTTCTGTTACCTGATATCTCCATCAACGGTTTAATATGACGCCCTTATCTGCTGCAGACGATTTCTAGTCCTTTTCTTCTTATTGTGGTGGGAACTGAGAAAGGTCTCCTTTCAATTCTGCTAGTTGTCCAACTGTGCCCACCATGCATCTTTGAGGCTCCCCACTTGCCAGAAAAAGAAGCATGAACAGAGAGAAAGTTAAGTTTTTTAGAAGAAGAAACGGAAAACAGAGACTGAATATCCCCCCCCAAAAAAAAGAAGAGAGAGATTGAATATCTTTTGAATCATTGTGAAAGGCAACTAAGGGATCAAATAGCACAAAGACGCCAAAATTTTCAATTATGTTTGGCTTGATGTAATTGAAGTTACAATACAGCTCCAACTGTGTATATCTCTTAATTTTTTAATTGAATCACATATATACTCACTTGTTCGAGAACAAGCAGTGCAGTGGAAAGTAGAGATTCATCGCATGAGAGACAGAATTGTAGAAATATCAGCAAAGTTGATTTAACATCTATAATTTTTTGTTTTTTAATTATTTCGTGGTTGCTTTAGTTGAAAGTACAGTCAATTTGGCCATAACTCAAAAAATGGATTAACTAGAGCTACTAGTAGTTCTAATTGCAGTAAACCAAGCAATTATCAAAACACAGCAGTAGGCAAGGGTCCTGTGTCTTTTAGAGGATCAATATCAGTGAGCTCAAGTGGAAGATGGAATGGACACCGAGTGACTGTATATAAACTTACAGTGACATGATTCTGAACCTGTCACAAAGAAAATGGTTCGAATAAGGCAAAATCTCGGCCAAGTTTAAACTTGGAGAAAGACAGTTCAATGCATGCAAGAGGCCGATGCAAACTAGAAAGATTGCACATTCTTTGAAAAGGTAAACAAAATATCAGGTCCAATAATGGTGGTCAAGGGCTGCATGCTGATCATGGCACCAAAATAGTACGAAATGTGTCTCAGCAGGTAATTAAAAACCAATGATACAGAATCAGACATATAAACTAACCTCTCTAAAAATATCTACACATCTTTTTCAAAAGCATGAAACAAAAACATTAGCTAGATGTAGAGCATACAAATGCAATAATATATTCTAGACATTGCAACATACATATCAACCTTTCTGAAAATGTGTAAACATCTGTTTCAAATTACTTCAATCCAAATGTGTAATCATCTGTCTCAAATTACTTCAATCCACAATAGTTTGGATTTCATTAGTTATCTTGTGTGTGTGTGTGTGTGTGATGATACGATGAGATGGTGACATGGTTAAGTTAAACGTGAGATGGATAATGCTGACACATTAGTTGTCGAACGACTCAAACCAAATGACACACATAATCAGACATAAACTAACATCCCCAAACATATCTGGCATTTTGATGTAATACATAAGGGGAAAAGAAGGAAAGGGAAGAAATTAGGGTTTTGAGATAAAAAGGATTTTGACTTCAGCACATAGGAGATCAATCTCCCACTCAGCGCTTCACTATACAGATATTTAAATCACAAAGCAAAATTGCAATGCAAAATTTGGATTTTCTTAAATCAACTTAATTGAATAAATCACAATTCTTTTAAAAAGGCATGAAATCAAGACATTAGCCAACTGAATCACACCAATGCAATGATAAAATTTGAAAAACTATAAACATAATTGCAAGAAAAAGAAACATGATGAACAGAGAGAAAAGTTAAGCTTAGAAGAAAGGAAAACAAACACTGAAAATCTTTGGATGATCGTAAAAGGCTACGAAAGCGATCGAATAACATGAAGACACATTTTACAATTATGTTTGGTTTGAAGTAATTGAAACCACAGCAGACCTCCAGCTGTATACAGCTTTTATTTTTATAATTATAGCACAAGCATTGAACTTGCAGTGTAGCCCTAGTTGTAGAAAAAAGAGAAACAATTTTCTGATTCATTGCATGGGAGAAAGAAAAGGTCGGTAGTTGGAGCTGCATTCAGCTCACGGCAGAAAACCAAACAGTTGAGAGTAAGTTGACCAGTTGACAAGGATCCTGTATTTTTCAGAGAATAGATATCAGTGAGCTCAAGTGGAAGATGAAATGGACAACGAGAACGACTTTACATGGACTCAAAGTGGCATGATTAGGAACCTGTCACAAGAATTAATGGTTCCAAGTTCCAACGAGGCAAAATCTAGACCAAAGTTTAGAGCCGGGGGAAAACTGTTCAATGTATACAAGAGGCAGATGCAAACTAGAGAGATTACGTCCTTTCATGAGGGAAACAAAATATCAGGTCCAATAATGATGGTCTCTGTATAAACAATATACCGGGGCTACATGCTGCTCATTGGGACCAAAAATATTACGAAATGTGTCTCAGCAAGTAATAAAAACCAAATGATTCAGAAACAGACATATAAACTAACCCCTCTAAAAATATCTACACATCCTTTTCAAATGTATAGAACAAAAACCATTATCTAGTTTTACTCAAAAAAAACCCATTAGCTACCTGTAGCATACCAATGCAATAATACACTATGAGAGATGACAACATACATATTGATCTTTATGGGCGATGTCTAATCATCAGTTTCAAATAACTTCAATATACAATAGTTTAGAGATTTCATTAGTTATCTAATGTATGATTGCGAACACACACACACACACACACACACACACACACTCTTGTAGGGACCACTCACATTAATTTTTATTTGTATCTCAGCAAGCAAAATATTTGTGTGGTGAAAAGTGGTGTGTGTAATTTAAGTTAGTTACACCTAGGTGTATTGTAACCGTATATATATATATATATATATATATATATATATATATATATATATATATATATATATATATATATATATATATATATATATATATATATATATATATATATATATATATCAGAAATATGTATATCAGCCGACAGCTGAAAGTCCCTCTCAGCCTGCGGTGACGTGGCACATTATTAGCCACATTAGGAAGGACGGCCCGCCTATTGAAACAGTTAAAATTACTAAATGCCCCTGCGAAAAAAGATAGGGATCTGTATAGTTTATTATTTTTTATATTTCTAACGTTAATTAATATTGTCACAATTATCTTTTATAACTGCGACCAACTGAATATGAATCGTGTCTCTTCAAGTGCAACTTCATCAAATCACGAAACAAATTTGAATGCTTCTTTATTAAATCTTTTTTTTAGATTTTATATATTTTAGGAATGCGCCTAAGCTCGTAGTGGTCAATAAAATAATTTCTCAATAGTTTTAAAAAAAATTTACGCAGATATTATATATTTAGGAATGCGCCTAAGTTTGCAGTGGTCAATAAAATAATTTCTCAGTAGCTTTAAAAGCACCCTTTGTCGCAGTCTATAATTATAAATTATTATTTTTTTTTACATATTACATGCGAATAAGGACTGTAACTATGATCGCAGTGCTTAACGACAGCATGTCGTGGATGATTGTTTTGCTAGGTTAAATGTAAGAACGGTGATTAAGGACTGAAACTATAGTCGCAGTTTACGTATGATTTTATATATTTGTTCTTCACTGTGACTGTTGTCTCAGCCGCCTATAAATTATGAAATTTTTTTTACATATTGCATGCGAATAAGGACTGCCACTATGATCGCAGTGTTGAAGGACAACAATCACAGACTTAAAATTCGTGATATACAGTGAAATATACTGATTTGAAAGGATTGCGATTATGTTCGCAATATCATCTGTTATATAGTTTAATTTTGGACTACGACCAGGGTCGCTGTTATTAACTTTATTGAATGTAAATAGATTAAACTATTTATGACAGAACAGCGACCGTGGTCGCAATTTCATATGTAATTATTATATGAGTACTGCGACCATTATCGCAGATAAGATGCAGAAATAATAACTATACGACATACTTTATATGTATTTTAAAAAGATGAAAAATTATTTTACAGATGAAGTAAATTTTATTTATAACATAATATGATCAGAAAGAGATCTTACAAAAAAAAGTGCATTAAAAGCTCGTAAAAGAAGACAAAATAACGTTGAAATCAGAAGATCAGGAAATCCTACTCTTCGTCGTCATCACCATCATAAGCAGATTCGTCGTCTTCATTCTCCTCGTCTTCCTGTTCATCACTTATTGACTCATCTTCTCCCTCGTCGTCTGGCTCATAGTACTCCTCAGTTTATTTCTCTTTTTGATGGTGCTTTGGTTCATCGATAAACTCTCAGAATGGATCGTCTGTATCAAGCTCTTCTTCCGATCCGTGTCGAGAAGAATCTGTAAAAGATATGCTCAAGAAAGCGAGCCTCCAGCATCAGAGGACATGCTTTCATCACGTATATCTCTATAAAGTAGCAGAGGAATAAGTTCATGATCCTCATGAAGAGGAGGATCAGATAAAATATTATTTGATGTAGTGAGATAGTCAAAATGAATGAAGTCTAGACTGCTATCAAATTCACTAGAATACTCTGAAGAAAGAGGACCGCTGGGAGAATAATTGAAGTTGAAATCTGAGTGTTCAAAGGAAGAAGATGGGAAAGGCATTGTTTTCTGGAAGTTTTGAAATCAAATTGAAAACGAAGAGCACAAATATCGTTTTTAGATATAAGATAATATATTAATTATAAGCACTATAAAAAGGTCAATAATGTGAAACAATATGAATAGTAATAATAATTGTTATAGGTGACGGTTGAGTATTCGAAGAAGTGGTAAAAAGAAATTAAATATTTAATTGAAGCAGTTATGGCGGGAGAATACGAAGAGTTCCTTTTTTCCACAGGTTTATTATGTGAACTACAAATTAACTTTTTATAGAATGTTTTTTCTATATATTTAGATTACGTATGGTGCACATCTTTTCTTGATCGAGATTAATATTAGTGCATCTCTTTTTTTGAGACTGTTGTTGCATCACGGTAGATAGAATATTAATTAGTTCAATTAATTCAGAGTAATAAATATAGTATTTTATAAGATGTGATATACGCGGACTGATCTCACGGTCACAAGGCTAATCTACTTTGAAAAACGATGAAATTTTGTTACATAAGACATGCGAAAAAAGACAGCGACTGTGGTCGCAGTGCTGAACGATAGCATGTTTCGTCTGTTATTTCTATGCGAATAAGGAATGCAACTAGGGTCGCAGTCGTGATATAAAATTGAAAGTTATATATATTTTTTATTATTGTTTCGAATGTATGTGTACTGCAGTAACAGTCGTGATAAAAAATTGAAAGTTATATATATTTTTTATTATAGTTTTGAATGTATGTGTACTATGACCTGGATCCAATTTATAATATACATTAAGAATAAAGTAATTTTTTAGTACCTTGACCGATCATAGTCGTAGTTTAATTTTAAAATTAGACGGAATATTATCCAACCAATCTGTAAATATTGTGGCAGTTACGAAAATATCTGATTTATAAAATATCTGCAAAATAATTAACCATTGTATTTCATTATTTTTTTACAATATACATTTGTAATAGAAAAATAATATACGGCTGCCCCTCATTACATTTCATTTTTTCTATTCATTTTAGTTTCTTTTATTAAACCTATATGAATTGAAAATAACGCGAAATAAAATAATAAAAAAATTATATAAAAAATAACAGTTTTTTATGTTTCACACATGTTTTTTACTTTTCACTGCTGCTGTTTATTTCTCATTATCTTGATCCATTTTTTTTATTATAATTTTGATGTAGTAAAATTAGGAATTTTATAACTGTAGATATATTCAACAGAAAATTCTCTATAAATTACAAATATTTTATGGAAAATTTTGTTCTGGATGAGTTTTTGCTACTTTAGAAGTAAAAAAGGGATATGTTGGTCAATTTAATTGACGATTCTTTAGGCGAAATTTTTTGATTTTTTTGGCGCCTACACTCTGCGACCGATATGTGGCATACATTCGGCCACGTCACCGCCGACTGAGAAACTCAGGTGTCGGCTGAGTACAGTAACCCTTATGTGTGTGTGTGTGTCTGTATAGGTCAAGTGCTCGTAGTAGGTCTCCGTAGATTGTAATCTAAGGTGACGGCTTAAAACTCCAACATCCCGATTTTTATTACGATCCAACCGCACATTATCATATTCATGCTATAAGATGCACGCATATAAAAAATCACGTGATTTGAAGTTTATTTACTCATTAATCTAATCATTCCATTTTGTTCTACTGTTTAAAAATCGTTAATGTTTGAACCTAAAGAAAATAGAGTAAACAAACTTTAAATCACATAATTTTTTATATGCACACATCTTATAACATAATATGATAATGTGCGATCAGATTGTGAAAATAAATTTGGGATGTTAGAGTTTTAATCTGTCTCCTTAGATTACAATCTAAGGAGACCTACTAGGAACACTTTTCCACACACATATATATGATCTCTTAACTACTAAACACATTGATTGTCAAACGACTCAAACCAAATGACAAACAGAATCAGCCATATAAACTAACACGCCTAAAGTATCTGGCAGTTCTTTTCAAAGCAAGAAATCAAGACATTAGTCAACCGAATCGAACCATGCAATAATAAATTCTGAGAGATTATAATATATGAGTTGGACTATGCCTTTCCATTAAATTAACAAAAGCATATATCAAACTTTCTGAATAACTACAACCACCTGTTTTGGCACGTTTCAGTTTACTTATGGTTTGGAGACCATCTTCAGTTATCTAATGTATGCTTTACTGAAGTTCAATGGCACTCACTCTATTCAAATAAAAATGGATTTTATTTATAATTTGTAATTTGTGCTTTTCTCCAATATGATGAAATTGGCACTTTTAAACGCTTATTTTGAAAAACACCTAGAGGGGGTGAATAGGTGTTAATTCTAATCTAATGATCTTTTTAACAACTAAGTATAAATGATGCAAGCGGTCACTCAAAATAAGAAATTGAAGCCGAATTTTCCGTGAAGGGCTCTAGAACTTCTCCTCTTTGATTTCTCTAGATTATGAGTTGAGGCGCGTAATTGCCTTCTTGTTGAAATGAGTAAAGACCAGAAATGCAAGTAAATTAAATGAGTGCAATAATGAAGTCCAAGCAAGTGGTATCCATGGTTCAAAGTCTCGGTCTCAGCTGCCGACTCGGCCGCACCGAGACGGATCGGTCTTGGCGACTCGGATCGGACTCGGACGATACGCGCAAAACGCTACATAGAACGCCAAAAAAATATGAAAAAATCATAACAAATTATAAAAAATGTAGATATCAAAATTCATGTATCACATATTCAAAACATATCACCTAGCACTCAAAACATAACGTGAAAGTATAAATACAAGCGTCGTCGGTAGAAAAATATCAAAATACATGCATAATATAGTAAATTGCACAAAATAATTCATAAATACCTGCTAATATAGTCATTTCCACATTGAATTACAAGGAGGCACAAAATCATCATTATCATCATCCCCGCGATAAGTATAGAAACCAGACATATAGTTTCTATAAGGATAATAATATATGTTTGTGAGTGAGATCCTGTAGGATGAGATGATTGGCCAGAGGATCCACTATCAGAGTAATATGGCGGTAGGGATTGTGCAATATCAACTCCATGGTGATAATACTCAAAACCTCGATATTCAGTGCTGCTAGTAGAATATTCACCAGTGCCAGAATAATCAGTGCCAGAATATTGGCCAGATGTCAACCCAACCCCAGTAAATGGCCTTCAAGACTATGATGACCATGTGAGTAGTTATCATGTCCACTGAATAATCATCGCTAGAACTGAAATCGACCAACCGATCCAAATGCCTACGCTGTTACGAAATCCCAGCCCGGCCTCCATGATCTGTACTTGTGTGGCATAATATTTTGAATCCCATGTTAAAGCACCACCTCGTTGGCTTCCACCAACACCATGAGTCTCTTTCATCATTACCACCATCACCGCCATCACCGCCGCCACCACCATCACCGCCGCCATCACTATCACCACCATCATCATCACCGCCGTCATAATCACCGCCGTCATCATTGTTGGCCCAAAGGCCTATCACCCTAGTTTTGATGATGATCAACTCATGAAGTTATATTTACTGATGATCTTGTGTTTAATTAGTGACAGATTCATTATCAAGATCTTAGTAGGTGCATAGCTCAACAAAGGACAAAATATCAAGATTTGGAGCTAGCACGGTGTGATCCAAGGAGTTTTGGATCAAGCTTGGACCAAGTCAAGAAGATGAGAAGCCTTCAAGGGAAGACTTCAAGAAGATAAAGACTTGTGTCTAGGTATAAGATTTTATTTTTTTGTTTTAGAGTAAAAATGTAAAGGATAGAATAGTGGTGGATTGCTCAAGTACATATACACACACACTCTTGATAGAATTGTTTTCATAAAAGATTTCTTGGTATAGAAAAGATTTTTCTTTTTGGAAAAATACAAGTTTGATTTTTGGTGTTTCTCATATGCTTATCCTTCAACCAAACCAAGTTTTATGCTTAATACCAAAAACATAGATATTTCATTATGATTGTGTAGTGGATCATATCCATACACACTATGTTTTAAAAGTATATCTTGTTTTTGTATTTGATGAAGATTTGAAGATATATGTTTTGGAAAATATTGTTTTAGAAAAATACAGTTTTTATCATGAGCCAAATATTTCCAAGTTACAAAATAGTCCAATCTTTTATAACATGCCTTGATTTTGTGCAAGCATGTTTGTATATCAAAGTATATTGGTAAAACTATTTTTGTAGATTTTTTAGTATTTTATAGATTTTATTTGAACCAAAAAGACAAACTTTTTAATCCAAAAAAATTGTTTCAGGCTTCAGCTAGTCGACTTGCCTACCTTTATAGTCGACTAGTCCTGAAGTCGGTCGACCGACGTGCACAAACGTGCACGCCTTTGTGTACTGGTCGTCGGTCGACCGTGCCGGTCGACCGCTCCAGAGAGCAGTGCTCTCTGGAAAGTTCGGTCGACCGCACCGGTCGACCGTGGCTCCAACGGTCAGAAATCCGACCGTTGGCGGTCGACCGGGCCGGTCGACCGGCAGTACTGACAGATCCCAACGGCTATATTTTTCTGGCCTATAAATTTGGGGGTCTTGTCATTGTTTTGTAAGAAGATTTTGGAGACCTTTAGAGCCAGTTTTTCCCATACTTTCAGAAGAGTTTTTCTCCACAAAAATAGTGAGCAAATATTTCCTATCTAAAGGGAAGATTTTATTAAGAGTGTGTTTTAAAGAGATTCTTGAGTTTTTCATCATTGATTCTTTCCTTGTTTTCTCACACCACACTTGAGCCATCCATTGATTATTCATCCTATAGGTGTGTTGTAGTGAGAGTGCTTTAGGTGATCAAAGTGTTTGATCACCAAAGATCTTTTCTTTGTTCTTTGAGGAGACGGGCAAGTGTGCTCGTCGTTGTTTTGAGTTCGGGTGCGGGCTCGATGGTTTGAGGTGCGGCCTCGGCGAGCCGGTGGGCTTGCGGTGTGTACGGGACTAGAGAGTCCGAGGGCTTGTAGGTGTTGCGGCACCGAGGAGAGATCCATTGGGATCTTGCATAGTGGAAATCCTTCGTGTGTCGAAGGCGGGGATGTAGAGCAAGTGTGCTCGAACCTCGAAACAAACCCTTTGTGTTTGCAATTGCCTTTTCTCTCTCTATCTTTGTCTCTTGTTTTATCTTGCATTCAATTATAGTGTACATCTTTATATGCTTGATATATTCCTTGTGCTCATATTGATATATTGCTTGGGATTGTGACTAACACTTGTATTCAACCAGAGAGCCAACGCGGCACCTCAACCCATTCAAGGGGAATCTAGAGGAGTTTGTCCAGAGCCCTTCACGGGGAATTCGGCAACACTCTTGTGTTATACATAGTGTATAGTGTAAAAGTTTTAATTAGGTCATAATTGTTTTTAGCTTCCGCATTATTTGCATCATTCATCATTAAGTGACCATTATATTAGCCATCACCTATTCACCCCCTCTAGGTGAACCTTACAATTGGTATCAGAGCTTGGTACTCTGATTTGGGTCTAACAACCTAGAGTAAAAGATCCTCATTTTTAGGCTAATCACAAGATTTGTACACACACCATGGACTTCATGTCACCACCCACCTTTGACATCCTTAACATCCAAATTTGGAAGGTTAAGATGTCATTGTACCTCAAGGCCTTAGGCATTCATGTATATCTTGCCAGTACTAATAATGCATATTCTTTAGATGGTAAGAATTTTGAGGCTAATGCAAAAGCCCTTCATGCTATCAAGTCAACCCTAAATGATGATTATTTATCTAGGGTTTCTAATGTTGAATCGGCTTTTGTAGTATGGAACATCATCACCTCCCTCGGCGAAAAAGATCTATACTATGCGGGGAGTGACTCGGATGTTGGAAGCGACACCTCCAACAAGTGCTACATGGTCCAAGGGATAACCCCCTTGAGGTAAATTCCGAATCCGATGATGATGACATGTCATATGATGAGCTTACTACCTTTTGTCATCTTGTGCTTGAAAAATATGACATGCTTAAAAAGAAGAATAATAATTTGAAAAAGAACATTGCTTGCATGCATGTAGAACATGATACATTTAGATCTAACATTGCATGTTTAGAAAAAGATAACAAAATTTGAAAAAGAATTTTGATGCCATGCTTAATGAAAAAGATTCATTAGAAAATAAAATGACATGCTTAGAAAAGGAAATAAAGATTTGAAAATGAGAATGTTTCCTTGCTTTCTAAATTAAATGATTTATGTGAAGGAAATACTATTTTAAAAAAGAAAGTTGATTTGGTGGAAAAACAAAAAGAAGTTGTTTTTCAAGAGAATAAATCTTTGAAAAGAAAAATTTGTGAAAAAGAAAAAGATTTTATTTCACAAAAGAAAAAGAAAAATGATTCTTTATCTCATCATGCTTTACATGCCACCACTAATGAGATTAAAGATTTGAAAAATAAAATGGATGGTTTGAGTTAATCTTTGAACTCTTGTGCTTTTAATCATTCTAGGTTGGAGTCAATGTTTTCAAAGAAACAAACTCCACACATTCATGCACATCATCATGCTTATGTTGCACAACATGATCACCCACCTACACATAAGCATACTAAGGTGTACATATGTACACATTGTGGCCGCAAAGGCCATTTAGCAAAGTTTTGTTATGATAATATTAATTCTCTAAATTTTGCTAATAATAAAAGATTTTGGGTTCCTTACAAATCTAACCCCAAAGGACCCAAGCAAAAATGGGTACCAAAACCCCCACCCCATGTTTTTGATGTAGGTGAGGGATCTCTCAAGACGTGAGAGATTGGTGCCTTGATGGTAGGTGCAATTGAACTAAAAGGACACATATTTGGAGCACCGCTATCAAGGAGGTTTGGTGGGAAGACCACCATGATTGGAGCTTTGGAGTTGGTAACAATCTCTAAACTCCTATTTTATTTTTGTACATGCTTATTCATTTGTGAAATCATATAGCATGTTCATGTTTTATTTTGTTTGTGCTTCATGTGGTGATAACATGTTTAGATGTAGCTTTTATCAAAACTTGTATTATACATGTACAAATAGTGAGCTACATTTGTTTTATATATTTTGCACTTCATGCTCATTTGTACCCACTACATGCACATGTATAGGCTAGTTTTGATGATTCTCTCATTTATACATGTTTTGCCAATTTTTATGCTTTACTTCATGTATATGTATTTTTAATTCAAATCTAATAAATATACATATATACCCGTGAGTCTCTTGCCTCCATGCAAACATCTTTAATAGACTCTTTTATATTTGGGATATGTATGTGTATTGTTAGGATTGGATTAATCATACATATACCATGAAGATTAGTGTTTTTGATGAAAAATAATTTTTCGTGCTTTTGTTAAAAATGTGTCTTATGATCTTTTTGAGCTTCATTGACTATTTTCATAAAATGCTAGTTACATGATCGTTTAACACTCACACATTTATTAAAATCATTTTGAGCCTTATAGACCATGAGTGCTTAAATGTTTGTGTATCTAGTTATGTTTATGAAAAACATAAGATTTGATATATTTGAAGGATCTTTAACTAGTTTTTCAAAAACAATTTATACTAGTTATTTATTCTTCAAATAATTTTGAGATTGACACATGATTCTATTTTCTCAAAATTTGATGCTTCATGATTGAATATTAGTTTATATGTTAGTTTTTGTCAACACTAGGATTTATACTTGTACATATCGGGGCACAAATAAATCTATTTATATTTGTGCTTGAATGCTTATTTGAACCCATGAAATGTGTTTGTATTGCTTAGTTTTGATGATACGTACATCTTTAAACTTGTATTCCCACTTTTGGATTTGATTTATGATCATGTGTTTTTCATTTCATGTACATGTGTATTTTGCCAAACTTTAAGATATACATGTATACCTCTTGAGTCATTTGCCTTTAATGCAAATCTATTTATATGGACTCAATTGTGTTTAAGAGATATGTATGTATACTTATTGTGTTGTCAAAACATACATATATCTTGAAATATAAATTTTTGTTTTAATAAAAATGTGTGATGATTTAAAGGAATATTAAGATTAATTGACATTTCTTTGCTTTATTCCTTACTTGAAGGATTTCGTACTAGTTTTAAAACATTTTCATATTAACTAGTGCAAATTCTTCATTTGGTAGAGTATATGATAAGCTTACTCTTCAATTGGTATCATTGGATATTTTCAATTGGTATCAATATGATTTTTATATACTCGTATTTTGATTGTATGTATGAATGCTTTCAAATTTAAATTATATCAATTTCTATTGGTATTATCTTTTCATACATATATGGGATTTATTTGCTAAGCTTAATTTAACTTTCAATTGGTAATTCTTAAAGCTTATGCAATATGTTTTCAAGATTGATATCAAAATAAAAATATGTTGATTTGATATCTCAAAATGTGTTTATTAAGAAAAGTTCAAAATTTTAAAGAAAATTTCAAAATTTTTGATTTGTATTTCCTATATGCAAGGAGAGCTTAACATCTCTCTTACATATGGATTCATGATGAGTATATTATAAATTGAGGAGCTTGACAACTCATCTTTATATGATATACGTGTGTAGGGGGAGCGTCACATCTCCTCTTATGCATTACATAATATGTGTTATGTGAGTTAGGGCTTGTCATCCCTTCTTCATGTAATGCATATGTGTAGGGAAGCTAACTTAGCGTCTTCCTCTTCATGGATGTATATCGCATATAAATCTTTATTGATTGACTTGTATTACCCCTTCTTGATCTTTTGTTTTTGACAAAAAGGGGGAGAAAAATTTATTTGATTTGATTTTACTTTGAACCCTTTGTTGATGAGTGACAAAAGGGGGAGAAGTATTTGAGTATATATGCATGTTTTCATTGCTTAAGGGGGAGTAGTATTTGTCTTCCTTGTTATTTATGCATATATGTTTTGTTTTGCAAATAGAAGAAAAAGATTTATTTTGTTTCATCTCCATCATTTGCATACATATTCATGTGCCTCATTGCCATATCTATTATTTATTTTGTATGCATGAGTTAAGGGGAGCTTCTTTGAAGCTTAACTTTAATCCATGCATATATAACTCCATGAGTTTTGTCATCATCAAAAAGGGGGAGATTGTTGGCCCAAAGGCCTATCACCCTAGTTTTGATGATGATCAACTCATGAAGTTATATTTACTGATGATCTTGTGTTTAATTAGTGACAGATTCATTATCAAGATCTTAGTAGGTGCATAGCTCAACAAAGGACAAAATATCAAGATTTGGAGCTAGCACGGTGTGATCCAAGGAGTTTTTGGATCAAGCTTGGACCAAGTCAAGAGATGAGAAACCTTCAAGGGAAGACTTCAAGAAGATGAAGACTTGTGTCTAGGTATAAGATTTTGTTTTTGTTTTAGAGTAAAAATGTAAAGGATAGAATAGTGGTGGATTGCTCAAGTACATATACACACACACTCTTGATAGAATTGTTTTCATAAAAGATTTCTTGGTATAGAAAAGATTTTTCTTTTTGGAAAAATACAAGTTTGGTTTTTGGTGTTTCTCATATACTTATCCTTCAACCAAAACCAAGTTTATGCTTAATACCAAAAACATAGATATTTCATTATGATTGTGTAGTGGATCATATCCATACACACTATGTTTTAAAAGTATATCTTGTTTTTGTATTTGATGAAGATTTAAAGATATATGTTTTGGAAAATATTGTTTAGAAAAATACAGTTTTTATCATGAGCCAAATATTTCCAAGTTACAAAAATAGTTCAATCTTTTATAACATGCCTTGATTTTGTGCAAGCATGTTTGTATATCAAAGTATATTGGTAAAAACTATTTTTGTAGATTTTTTAGTATTTTATGGGATTTTATTTGAACCAAAAAGACAAACTTTTTAATCCCAGAAAAATTGTTTCAGGCTTCAGCTAGTCGACTTGCCTACCTTTATAGTCGACTAGTCCTGAAGTCGGTCGACCGGGTCAGTCGACCGACGTGCACAAACGTGCACGCCTTTGTGTACTGGTCGTCGGTCGACCGTGCCGGTCGACCGCTCCAGAGAGCAGTGCTCTCTGGAAAGTTCGGTCGACCGCACCGGTCGACGTGGCTCAACGGTCAGAAATCCGACCGTTGGCGGTCGACCGGGCCGGTCGACCGGCAGTACTGACAGATCCCAACGGCTATATTTTTCTGGCCTATAAATTGGGGGTCTTGTCATTGTTTTGTAAGAAGATTTTGGAGACCTTTAGAGCCAGTTTTTCCCATACTTTCAGAAGAGTTTTCTCCACAAAATAGTGAGCAAATATTTCCTATCTAAAGGGAAGATTTTATTAAGAGTGTGTTTTAAAGAGATTCTTGAGTTTTTCACCATTGATTCTTTCCTTGTTTTCTCACACCACACTTGAGCCATCCATTGATTATTCATCCTATAGGTGTGTTGTAGTGAGAGTGCTTTAGGTGATCAAAGTGTTGTGATCACCAAAGATCTTTTCTTTGTTCTTTGAGGAGACGGGCAAGTGTGCTCGTCGTTGTTTTGAGTTCGGGTGCGGACTCGGTGGTTTGAGGTGCGGCCTCGACGAGCCGGTGGGCTTGCGGTGTGTACGGGACTAGAGAGTCCGAGGGCTTGTAGGTGTTGCGGCACCGAGGAGAGATCCATTGGGATCTTGCATAGTGGAAATCCTTCGTGTGTCGAAGGCGGGGATGTAGAGCAAGTGTGCTCGAACCTCGAAACAAACCCTTTGTGTTTGCGATTGCCTTTTCTCTCTCTATCTTTGTCTCTTGTTTTATCTTGCATTCAATTATAGTGTACATCTTTATATGCTTGATATATTCCTTGTGCTCATATTGATATATTGCTTGGGATTGTGACTAACACTTGTATTCAACCAAGAGAGCCAACGCGGCACCTCAACCCATTCAAGAGGAATCTAGAGGAGTTTGTCCAGAGCCCTTCACGGGGAATTCGGCAACACTCTTGTGTTATACATAGTATATAGTATAAAAGTTTTAATTAGGTCATAATTGTTTTTAGCTTCCGCATTATTTGCATCATTCATCATTAAGTGACCATTAGATTAGCCATCACCTATTCACTCCCCTCTAGGTGAACCTTACAACCATCATCACCGCCATCACCGTCACTTTCGTCACTACGACGAATACCTTCATCCAACCAACCTAAGTCATATGGTGGTAACATCGGCTGTTCTCCCTCACGAATCCACTCATCCAAAATATCATCATTGAAATATTGTTCAGATCAATTGGATTGTAATAATCATCAGTGTTACTTTTGCATGTCAAGTTTCTTACTCGCAATCGCATATTATAATGCACAAATACTAGTTTATGCAACTTGTTCATTGCCAACCGGTTGCGCAATTTTGTATGAATCAGCGACCACGTGCTCCAATTTTTTCACAACCCGATGAAGAACATGTTTGATTTAAAACTTTGATGGCAATTTTCTGCAGATTGGGAGCTTCTTCGCCATATTTAATCCACCAATCAGCTGGAAGAGATTGTTGCACTGCTCTTCTAATTAGTGAGCTTCCAAATGCTCCAACTCCATTCACAAATAATTTTATCTGTAAGAATACACATCACAAGTGTTAATATTTGCATAACATTAAATCGATGAAATAAATAAATTATTATTACCTCATTAATAGCTCTTGCTTGTTTATTCAAATCTGGCCCCAATCTTTTAATGACCTCCTTTAATCCATTTCTCACTTCTGTATGTGTAGAAAAGTTTTTTGAATATTGGAGTGCTGGATTTAAAAAATATGCTGCAATAATGTAAGCACATGATTGTTATGATATGACAGTTTCAATTTGTAGTCAACAAATATGAATTCTAGGCAAATGAATTATCAGCAGCATGCAAGTGTCTATGCAATTGTCCCTCCCATCTTCTATCAATGATATCCCAGTACTTCTTTCAGTTCTTATTGATGCCTTTATAGCCAATTTTGCTCTATCCATAGCTTCATATCTAATAGATAGTGTAGGTTTCTTGTCCTGGTCCACTATCTTCAAGACTCTAACAAGAGGATCCATAATGTTTTGGACCTCTCTTGCCTTCTTCCAAAATCGGTCAGTCAGAATGAGATTAGAAACCTTATCTCGCACACTTCTTCTACTCCTTTCCTTGTTAAATTCACGCCATTCGGTAGTCGTACACATTCTTTTCAAATCTTACTCATAGCGAATAAGCCTTTCAATAGAAATAAACTCGGTGGCAAACCGTGTTATACCTAGTCTCAACAAATCTCTCTCTGGTAAATAGCTTCATTAAATTCACTACTTTGAGGTTATTGTAAATGAATGATGTGATCATCTTAGCATCATCTAATGTCTCCTTGACTGATTTCAAAGAGCCAATATCTTCAAGCATTAAATCAATGCAATATGCTGCACAGGGAGACCAAAATAAATGTTCTTTTCTCCATTAACATGTGACCAGCTGCTTTGAACTTGCCTCATTATCTGTTACAACCTGCACGATATTTTCTTCACCAACTTCATCAACAACTTTATCCATTAGCGAGAATATATAATCACAGTCTTCGAGATATTAGTAGTATCAACAGAAGTATGGTAGATCATGCTTCTATCACAATAAATCATGAAATTAACAATAGGCTTTCTATTATGAGAACTCCATCCATCACATATGATCGTGCAACCATACTGCGGTCATTTTGTTTTATTGAAGCAATATATATTTCAATTTCTTTCATTTCCTCCTCTAAATATAGATTGCCACTCTGGTACCCTGTAGGGCCTTTTACACCTGGGCATGCCTCCGCAATAGTATTAATCATGGCTTGGTAGTAAGGACCACTATCAGCTGCATTGAATGGTATTGCATTGTAGTGAAAGAATTTCGTCACGGATTTTTCAACTTTTTTAATATTCTCAGTTGAGAACATGCTTTTAATTGATTTCTGTTTTGTTGGGAACATGTAAGGATTAATATCACGAACTGAAATTTCAACTTCTCTCATAGTCATACTCCGACGCAATCCACGGTTATTCCCTGATCCTGAAAGTTGCGAACTACTGCTACCAATATCAACTCCTTCTGCCGATCTCCAAGCCATTTCACGACTTTCTTTCATAGCTTGTTTTAGTTGTCTTCTTTCAACTCCTTCTAAACCACCAACTTCTTCAATTTCATTATCAGAATCTTCTTCGGTCACATCATAAAAATCTTCCTCACTTAAAGATCTTATAAGTCGCTCTTTTTAGGATTTTATGGCCGCTGTTTCTTTGCTACCTTCAGAAAGATGTCGTCTCATTATTTGAGATATCTCTTTTGATACTCGCAAGCATCCTTCCACCTTACCGGGTACATGTGCTATATGTTGTTTCAATCTAGTGATACCACCATGGACTTGTTTCTCACAATAATTACATTTCATAAGTTTTTACTTCCACCAATAGGGGTACCATGTTCCCATCCAATATCGTGTTGCTTTCGAGCCATACTGAAATTTAAAAAAATTATCTGTTAAATTAAATTAAAACTAAAATTAACTAAATTAAAACAACATTAAATTAAACTCAATTAAATGAAACTAAATTAAATTAAACTAAGCTAGTTTATACTAGATTAAGCAACACTAACTTAATTACCTAACTTCAATAAAATTATTAAATAACCTAACTTAATTACAAAACTTTATTAAATTAAATTAACCTAAATTAAATTAACTAAACTAATTTAAATTAAATTAAACTCAATTAAATGAAACTAAATTAATTAAACTAAACTAGTTTATACTAGATTAACCTACACTAACTTAATTACCTAACTTCAATAAAATTATTAAATTACCTAACTTAATTATAATTACAAAATTTTATTAAATTAAATTAACTTAAATTCAGTTTAACTAAACTAAACTAAATTACATTAAACTCAAATACATTAAACTGAGGGAGAGAGGGAGGGAGGGACTGAGGGGAGAGAGAAACAGAGGGGGAGAGAGGGACTGAGGGGAGAGAAACTGAGGGAGAGAGAGGAACAGAGAGAGGGGGGAAAGAGACGGAGACAGAGGAGAGAGAGGGAGACACAGAGGAGAAGAGAGAGATAGAGAGGGAGAGAGAGGGACAGAAAGGGAGACACAGAGAGAGGGAGAAGGGAAAGAGAGACTGAGAGGGAGAGGGAGGAGAGTCTGACAGAGAGAGACAGAGAGAGACGAAGACAGAGAGGGAGAGAGGGACAGAGAGAGAGAGAGACTGAGAGGGAGAGAGAGGGAGAGACTGAGAGGGAGAGAGACGGAGATAGAGGGACAGAGGGAGAGGGAGAGGGAGAGAGAGACGGAGACAAAGAGGGAGAGAGAGGGAGACATAGAGGAGAGAGAGACAGAGACAGATAGAGAGAGAGGCACAGAGAGAGGGAGAGGGGGAGAGAGAGAGAGAGAGACTGAAAGGGAAAGGGAGAGAGTCCGACAGAGAGAGACACAGAGGGGGAGAGAGACGGAGACAGAGAGGGAGAGAGAGGGAGAGAGGGAGAGGTACCTGCGAGGGCGACGGTGACGGCGACGCGACGGTGACGACGAGGGCGACGCGGGGGACGCGAGAGCGAGAGGGGGGGCAGCGTGAGAGAGAGAGATCAGATCTGATCTCTCTCTCACTCAGCCCCTTTAAAGGAGGGTTCACGGGCGCCGAGTCGACCCGGATCGGGAGTTGACTGAGTCGAGTCTGAGTCGGACCCGATCCGGGTCGATTCGGCGCCCGTTGGTCGACTCGGGCTTCCGAGTCACATCGGCAGCGGCCGAGTCGGATATGACTCGGCCGATACCTTGAACCATGGTGGTATCAGAAGATAGAAATGTAAAGTAATGAAAAGCAATAAGGAAACCAATCGCAAACACAAGTAATTTGTTTCGAGTTCGAGCCACTGCTCTACGTCCCCGCCTTCACCACTATGAAGGATTTCCACTAAATTCATAAAGGGAATTTCCACACAGGAACCTTTACACCCAAGGGGATCACAATTGGTCTGCACAAGACCGGAGTACCCAACTCCAACCAATCCAACCTCTACATAAGAGGGATCTCAACACAAGGAAATACAAGTCACTTGGTGATCAAAAGGCCACAAACTCTCTCTTACAACTTCTTATAGAGTAGAGATAATTTTTGTCTCAAGAAGTGAAGTGAGAAAAATTTCAGTTGTAAGAAGTAAAAGGAACTTATAAACTAACTGAAAACTTTTGCAAGTGAAAGAACTTTAAAAAGCAATACAAGTAAACTTTCTTCTCTTTTGAAAAACTTGAAACAATAGGAATTTTTCTTGTCCAAAACAAATAACCAATGACCTCTATTTATAGGGAGAGAATTCATACCATCCATAATGAATACTAGGTCATTAGGGTAGAGTTTAGCCACTAGGAATTCAGAAAAAGGTATAGGAATTATAAAAAACAAAACAGATTTCAAGAAAGAGCCGTTGGACACGTTCGACGGCTGTCGGTCGACCGGGCCGGTCGATCGGCAAGCCACATGGCAAAAGAGCCGTTGGCTTCGGTCGACCGGTCCCGTCGACCGCAGGCTAAACAAAAAGAATTTTTGAACTGTCGGTCGACCGGGCCGGTCGACCGACAAACCGAGACTAAGGGTCTTGCAGTCGGTCGACCAGTCAGTCGACCGCAAGATCTGTCGATCGACTGGCCCGGTCGACCGGCAGACGTGCACAAACGTGCACGCCCAAAGCCACAAGGCCCGGCGACCGATCTGGCCTGAAATAGGTCCCATCAACCGCCCGGTCGACCGTAAGGCCTGAAACAGATTTTAAAAAAAGGAATTTTGAACTTTGAATAATTTTTGAAATATTTTTAAATGGTTTGAAGTTTAAGTAGCATGCTATAGAGGATGAAATACATGTTTTAAACTAGATATAAAAATTTAAAATATTTTGAGACATGTATATCAATCAATCATGCGCCTAAACCAAATAACCAAAAAAACTTGTATTTTGAAAAGTGAATATATGTGTGTGTGTGTGTTTTCTTGAGCACAACTTATCATATCCCACTCTTTAACATGCTACTTCTTACAATGATTCTAGGTAACTACAAGATCTTCAATTTGGGCTTTTCCATAAGCATCGTTAAATAGCTTGAATCCTTGATCCCGAATTGAGTCAACTTGAGTCAAAACCACCTTCCTTTAGGAAAGAAAACATCTTGAATCCATAGAATCCTAAAACAAACTTAATACTAAAATATGATTAGTACAAATAACTATATATGTTTTGTAATCATCAAAACTCCAAAATCGGGTGATTGTAAGCTTGGGCCAACATATTTGATTCCAAACATATTGCAATTTTCAAGCAACATGGACCACATATGCCACTGATGCCTGCACATGATCATCCCCTCCAGGTTTCCAGGACACCCCGATAAGGAGGACGCTTTCCCTCCTGCTTCATCAAAATTACTCCATCCTTTCAGTCTCAACTTCTTAAACTTCCTTTCTGTTTCTTATATAAATCAAAGGGATGTGAAGACTGTAGTCAGGAGCCATGTGTTGAATGTGCCACATCTGACTAGCAATGCATTAGCATTTTATCAATGCTGTTGGAGTTATGGAGTTAATGCAAAATCAAACCTGAAGCTTATTGACTCTACAATAAAGTTAAGCAAAACCTAAAGCATATTTACTAAAAGAGTTTTGTGAGGTTATTAAAACATGTATTTATTATACTTGAAACTTCATTGTATACAATCCTATATAAGGGATCATATGGTTGTGTAGTAAAGTATAAGAAAAGAAGAAAAACAAAGAAAGCAAAGCATTACATAGCTTCTCACTTTGTGCAAAGTATTAGCTTGGGTGAATTTATTTTGGAGGTACTAAAAGGGTAACAACTCAGTACTCAAAAGCGTTTGGAGTTAGCAAACATCCATCACCTCTTCTCTTGCCTGTCCCCCAATCCAACAATTGATATCAGAGCCATTTCATTCTTTTCTTCCATTCTCTTCTCCTCATGACCTCCACCAATAACCTTGTCAATCCTCAAATACTCAAATTATCAAAGGATAATTATGAGAGTTGGTCAATTCAAATGAAAGCTCTATTTGGTTCTCAAGAGTTGTGGAAGTTGATCATTGATGGGCTCAAAGAACCCACACCGGAGGTAGAACCTACACCGCTGAAGAGAAGAAGGCTGTTTGAGAGCAAAGAAAGAAGGATAGCAATGCTCGTTTTCTACTCTATCAAGAGTTGGACGAGTCTACCTTCGAGAGAGTTGTCGAAGCAACGACGAGCAAAGAAGCATAGAAAATTCTTACTACCATCTACAAAGGAGTTGAACAGATGAAGCGAATTCGCCTCCAAACTTTAAGGGGCAATCTTGAAGCTGCTCAAATGAAAGATGAAAAAATCTCTGATTATTATTCACGATTACTTTTAATTGTGAATAAAATGAGAAGAAATGGAGAAAATATGGAAGACACTCGAGTGATGGAGAAACTGCTCCGATCCCTCACATCTAAGTTCGAGCATGTGATGACGGCAATTGAGGAGTCAAAGAATTTGGAGGAGATCTCAATAGAGGAGCTTTTAGGATCTCTCCAAGTTCATGAGCAACGCATGCAAAAGAAGACTAGTTCTATAATATTGGAACAAGCATTAGAGTCAAAGCTGTATCTAAATGATCGAGGCTCACATAGTAGAGGTCGTGGTCGTCGTAGAGGTAGGAGACGTGGTCCCCAATAACGAACCACTCAAAATCAAGTGGAGGTCCAAAGGTTCAGAGGTCGAGGACGAAGCAATCGAGGAAGATTTATATCTGGATGTGGAAACAACAAGAACATCCAATGCTACAACAGTCAAAAATTTAGACACTATGCCTCAGATTGCTGGCATAGAACTGGAATCTTACCAATCTCTCCGAAGCAACAAATGATGTAGGTAATAACTTTACTCTTCTTCTTGCTCATGATAATTCAAGCGTTCAGAATGATGTCTGGTACCTTGACTCGAGTGCTAGCAGCCACATGTGCGGGAAGAAAGAACTTTTCATGAAACTCACAGAAAGAGTTCATGAAAGTGTGAGCTTGGGAGATTCTTCAAGACTCCCCGTGAAGGCAAAGGGAAGATCAAAATATATCAAAAGGATGGTAAGCCTGAGTATATTTTCCGATGTTTATTATATTCCTAACATGAATAGTAATATTCTGAGCATCGGTCAATTACACGAAAAAGGATATAAAGTATATATGGAGAACAACCATCTTTGGTTTTAAAATGCAAAAAGTGATCTCATAACTTGTGTTAAGATGACAAGGAACCACATGTTTTCCTTACATCTAAACACGGAAGTTGAAAAATATTTCAACGACTCGTGAAAAATGAGTCATGGAGGTGGCATCTTCGTTTCTGCCATCTAAATTTCAACGTCCTGAAGTTACTATTTACAACCGGCATGGTACGAGGTTTACCAAAAATCGATCCACCGAGTCATACTTGTGAAGTTTGCATAATTGGCAAGCAAGCACAACTTCCTTTTCCTAGTGGAAAGTCGTGGAGAGCAAAGGCACCATTGCAACTTGTTCACACTGACATCTGCGGACCACTAGATCCTTTCTTTAGGAGGTAATAAATATTTATTACCTTCACTGATGATTTCAGTAGAAAGTTGCGGGTGTACATTCTTAAAGAAAAATCTGCTATCTATCTTTACTATCTTCAAGAATTTCATAGCTCTTGTTGAAGCGAAGAGTGGCCACAAGCTAATAACTCTCCGATCTGATCGAGGTGGCGAGTACACCTCAATCTGTTTCAACAATATTGCAGGGACCAAGACATAAAGAGGTAATTTACTACTGCTCACACATCACAGCAAAATGGCATCGCAGAAAGAAAGAACCGCACCATTCTTAACATGACAAGAACCATGCTTAAAGAAAAGGGGCTGCCGAAGTAGTTCTGGGCGGAAGCTGTAGCGTGTTCAACTTACTGGCTCAATCGGTGCCCGACGAAGCAGGTAAAGGGTAAGACTCCTCAAGAGGCATGAAGCGGTTACACACCTAGTGTCGCATACCTACGAATTTTTAGGTGTGTTGCATATGCTCAAGTACCTGAAGTCAAAAGGAAGAAGCTTGACAATCATGGTGAAAAATATATTTTCATCGGATATAGCGAGGAGTCGAAGGCATACAAGCTCTACAATCCACTAATTAAGAAACTAGTGGATAGTAGAAATGTTGTCTTCAATAAAGCTAAAGCATAGAACTAGAACAATGAAGAGACTGTCAAAGAACAACTTGTGGTGGATGAACCTGATGAGCCCCCATAGGAGGTTCCACCACCAGCTACACCACCATCTCCTCAACATGCTACACCGTCTCCTGCAAGAGTTTTTCCATCTTCTGGGAAAAGTAGTAGCAGTGAATCTGTCGTGCAACAAGGTCCCATCAAAATGAGAAGCCTTAGGGAGATCTATAAGCAGATAGAAGAAGACGGAGAGACTAATCTCTTCTACTTATATGGTGATCATGAGCCTCTCACTTTCCAAGAGGCTGAGGAAGAAGATTGTTAGCGATCAACAATGAAGGAGGAGATTCATGCCATCCAAAAGAATGACACATGGGAGTTGACAACACTTCCACAAAGTCACAAGGCAATAAGTGTCAAATGGGTGTACAAGATCAAACGCATAGCAGATGATGAAGTTGATCGATATAAGGCGAGACTTATGCGAAAAGACTACAAACAAAAGTACGACATCGACTATGAAGAATGAAATCACCTAGAGGGGGGTGAATAAGTGATGGCTATGCTTAGTGGCAAATAATGCGGATTAAAAAACTATTTAACAATAGCAACAAAAATAATAAAACTTGCATGAAAGTAGATAAATAATAGTGTAAGTAAAGGAGAGAGAGTTTAGAGATATGTAGACAATCGCAAACACGAGAATATGTTTCGAGGTTCGAGCCACTGCTCTACGTCCCGCCTTTAACACAATGAAGGATTTTCACTATGCTTGATCCTACCGGATCGTCAATACAAATTCTCACTAGAACTCATCGGACACACTTGTCCTCTCTCATGGTGCCGCAACACCAACTTAGAGCTCACTATCTCGCTTGAGGCCGCAATCTCTACAACTTCTCAATTTGTTAAAATGGTTATCAACACTTGACCACAAACAATGCTCACATGCACAATCCTATAACCAAGATGAGGAGATGAAACTTTAGGGATTGTGTAGTGCAAAAGTCTAGAAGAGAAGTAGAGGAGAAAGCTTCAAACTAAAACACAATAGGATTGGAAATTTTGGTTCAAGGGAAACTCTTTTGCTAAAAAGGCTAAACTTTGAAAATTTTGATTTTAATCTTGTAAATCTTGTATTTCAGTTGTATAACACTCCCACTATTTATAGGGAATGAAAATTAGGTTAGAAAAGCCAACAGATTCGTTGGGAGAAGCCCCAACAAAAGACAAAACTGGATATAGCCGTTGGCAGCTAGTCAGCAGACTTTGTCTGCTGCCGGTCGACCGGGCCGGTCGACCGCCAACTGTTGGATTTCCAACCGGTGGGAAAGCGGTCGACCGGACGGTCGACTGTGAAATGCAAACAGAGAGTGAACACTCTCTGTCGGTCGACCGGGCCGGTCGACCGGAACAAACAGAGAGCTCTGCTCTTTCTGCCGGTCGACCGGGCCGGTCGACCGATGTGCACACATGCACATTGGTGCATGTCGGCCGACCGCCCGGTTGACCGACAGAGCAGTTCTGCACTGCCAGCGGTCGACCGTGCGGTTGACCGGACAAGGCCAAAAAATAGATTTTAAAAAGCTTTTTGAAGTCTAAAAATTTTCGATAAAATTTCTTTTAGATGGGTAGATACAAAATAAAGTTCTAGGGCTTGGAAAGACCAGAGTGTGATCATAGATCAATACTAATAAAATTTAAACTATATTTTGATAAAAATTCTGTTTCTAAACTAAAAACCATTTTTCTAAAAACTTGTTTTTCCAAAAACGATTTTTTCAAACTTTGTTTTCTGAAACTTGATAAGAAATTTTGTAATAAAATTTTGTTTGAAAGCATGAAGCAACATCAAATATGTGTGTGGCAATCCCAAGGTTATCAACCTCTATCATCTCAATTTTGACAAATAGACTATAAATCCTAACTAAAATGAAAAATGCAAAGATACAAATCTTGTAATATAATCATCTTACTTGTTTGATCCTGGAGCTCTTCTAGTGTGTTAGGCTCTGGGATCTAAATCTTTGCGGCTTCCAAATGTGTGAGTCTTGTGTTGGAGCCGTCAATCATCCTATGTTTTTACCTGGAACTCATTTAGACAATCTTGTTAATACTTAACTACATATGTTTTGTTATCATCAAAACTTGGGACTAATGGCCTTTGGGCCAACAATCTCCCCCTTTTTGATGATGATAAAATATTGGAGTTATTACAAATATTTTGGTGGAGACTTCAAGTGAAGCTCCCCCTTAACATATGCATATAAAAGAATATGATATGAAGATCTAAATGCATAACAAAGGCATATATATGATGTGACAATAAACACATATGCCAACTATTCATGCATACCAAAGATACAGAAATATAAACATGTATGCATATATGGTTACCTTCATCCATCTAGAAATACCTCCAACCTCCAAAATAGATGATTGGATTAAGAATAGAATAAACATAACATACAACTAATCACATATACCATATGGAAATAAGAAAGATAACTGCCATATTATAATGAAAAAGTGTCCATACAAGCTAGGAGGTTCATGCCAACCTCAAAAACCAGAAACATAACACATGTCCACAAATATAACATAACTCATGTCCATAAACACCATACCAAACACAAAATATGTCCACAGAAAGCAAACTAATATCCAAATACATGCATAGAAAAAATAACCCAAAATAACCACAGAAAGCAAACTAATATCCAAATATATGCATAGAAAAATAACCCAAAATAACACCACCAAAATATCTCTCCCCCTTTTTGACATCATCAAAAGCGGTCAAGGCCTCCGAAAATCAGGGTCCTCTGGGAAAGTAGGTCGCGGAGGAGATGCAGGAGGAGCCCCTCGGCGAACGGAGGGCCGGAAGCAGGAAGTGGCTGACCACGACCCTGAGGAGTAGAAGCCGACTAATCAAACCTATTGTAGATATCTCCGATACAGGTGTACATGTAGCATATGGAGTCATATATATAGTTGAAGTCATTGTCCAAACGGTGCTCCAGCCGCTGATAGTTTACGGTCATCTCGGCTAAAATCTGCTGGCGGTGCTCGGTCATCTCGACTGAAATCTGTTGGCGGTGCTCGGTCATCTCAGCTGAAATCTGCTGGCTGTGCTTCCGAAGCTGAGTGGATAAGGTTAGATAGGGGTCGAAAGGATCAGAAGAGCCAGAAGAGGATCCATGGACAGCAGGAAAGATAGGCTGCGGCTGAGGAGCAGGAGGACGCTCCCGAGCACGCATCCTCTTGAGGAGGGAGCTGTTTATGTCTACTGACGGTTCAAATGACTGTTCAGATGAAAGATCAAATTTTTACTGCTTCAAAAGACGGGTGATGAGCATCCCAAAGGGCAAGTGCCGGTTTGGAACAAGAAGATGATCAGAAGTCATATAGTTGATGATGAGTTTAGGGATGTTGATTCTAATGCCTCTCAGAAGGCAATAGATGACAAGAGAAGCAAAATCCCTAGCGTGACTATATTCTTCTGATTTTGGCAGGAGATTATAGAACACAATCTTAGCCAGGACTTGGACAGTGAGAGTAGAGTACTTCACCTCCTCGTTCCTAACTAAGCTAGGGTTGTCATCATCGTGAATCGGGTAGATGCGGTGCGGGCAGATTCACCGTCAGGATAATCAAAGTCATGAAGATCGACGTTATAAATATCTACCCCTCACAGGAGAGGTGAGGTGACTTGCAAATTTTTCAAGAGATATATTAATGTCTTTGCCCATAACTTTTCTAATGTGATGTTGTTGAAATGAGAGATTAAAATAAAATAGCGCACCAATTCAGGATAAACTGGTTCCTTAATGGTGACAAATTTTCTAAAGAACTGGATCCTAGAATATTTGCAAGATTGAGGTGCTCAAAATCACTGAGCACCACAGTCCTAACTGAGATTACATTTTTAGATGAAATTTGGGCATACCTATAAGATGCATTTTGTGAAACAAATGGGGTGGATGATGATTTGGGGTTTTTTTTCCTTTTCAGATCGAGATCTTTTAGATATAGTTAAGGATTAGCAAGATTAGGCACGAAAATAGAAAGATCTAAACAATTGACTTAGAAATAACAAGGAAAATTAAGAGATTTAGGGGATAATAGATTATTATACCTTGAAAATCAAGAGAAAATCCCAAAAGAGAGTGTAGATCTGGAGCCTGAAAGCAAATTTTTCAATTTTTTTATGGAGGAATTGGGGGTTTGGAGAGTTGGAAAGGAGTTGGAATAGGTTTAGGGTTGAGAGAATAGGGGAGGAGAGGTGATAGAGGCGCGGAAGATGAAGAGATGAGAAAAATTAGAGGCTAGGGTTTATATAGAGTTGGGTAAAAAAACAGCTTACCCGACTCCCGGTCGAGCAATTGAAATCACCTAAAGGGGTGAATATGTGATGGCTATGCTTAGTGGCAAATAATGCGGATTAAAAAACTATTTAACAATAAGCAACAACAATAATAAAACTTGCATGAAAGTAGACAAATAATAGTGCAAGTAAAGGAGAGAGAGTGTTTAGATATATGTGGACAATCGCAAACACGAGAATATGTTTCGAGGTTCGAGCCATTGCTCTACGTCCCGCCTTCAACATGATGAAGGATTTTCACTATACTTGATCCTACCGGATCGTCAATACAAGTTCTCACTAGAACTTTTCGGATACACTTGTCCTCTCTCATGGTGCCGCAACACCAACTTAGAGCTCACTAGCTCGCTTGAAGCCGCAACCTCTACAACTTCTCAATTTGAGGAAATAGTGATCAACGCTTGACCACAAACAATGCTCACATGCACAATCCTATAACCAATATGAGGAGATGAAATTTTAGAGATTGTGTAGTGCAAAAGTCTAGAAGAGAAGTAGAGGAGAAAGCTTCAAACTAAAACACAATAGGATTGAAAATTTGGCTCAAGGGAACTCTTTTGCTAAAAAGGCTAAACTTTGAAAAACTTTGATTTTAATCTTGTAAATCTTGTGTTTGAGTTGTATAACACTCCCACTATTTATAGGGGATGAAAATAAGGTTAGAAAAGCCAATAGATTCGTTGGAAGAAGCCCCAACAAAAGACAAAACTGGATATAGCCGTTGGCAACCAGTCAGCAGACTTTATCTACTGTCGGTTGACCGGGCCGGTTGACCGCCAATGGTCAGATTTCTGACCGTTGGGAAAGCGGTCGACTGGACGGTCGACCGTGAAACCGAAACAGAGAGTGAACACTCTCTGTGAGTCGACCGGGCCGGTCGACCGGAACAAATAGAGAGCTCTGCTCTTTCTGCCGGTCGACCGAGCCAGTCGACCGATGTGCACACATGCACATTGGTGCATGTCGGTCGACCGCCCGGTCGACCGACAGAGCAGTTCTGCTCTGCCAGCGGTCGACCGTGCGGTCGACCGGATAAGGCCAAAAAATAGATTTTGAAAAGCTTTTTGAAGTCTAAAAATTTTCGATAAAATTTCTTTTAGATGGGTAGATACAAAATAATGTTTTAGGGCTTAGAAAGACCAGAGTGTGATCATAAATCAACACTAATAAAATGTGAACTATACTTTGATAAAAATTCTGTTTCTAAACTAAAAACCATTTTCTAAAAACTTATTTTTCCAAAAACTGATTTTTCCAAACTTTGTTTTTCTAAAACTTGGTAAGAAATTTTGTAATAAAATTTTGTTTGAAAGCATGAAGCACATCAAATATGTGTGTGGCAATCCTAAGGTTATCAACCTCTATCATCTCGGTTTTGACAAATAGACTATAAACTAACTAAAATGAAAAATGTAAAGATACAAATCTTGTAATATAGTCTTCTCAACTTGTTTGATCCTGGAGCTCTTCTAGTGTGCTAGGCTCTGAGATCTAAATCTTCGCGGCTTCGAAATGTGTGAGTCTTGTGTTGGAGCCGTCAATCAGCCTATATTTTTACCTGAAACTCATTTGACAATCTTGTTAATACGTAATTACATATGTTTTGTTATCATCAAAACTTGGGGTTAATGGCCTTTGGGCCAACAAAGAAGTCTTTGCACCAGTTGCTCAATTGGACACGTGAAACTATTAATTTTACTTGCAGCTCATCACAGGTGGAAGATATATCATCTAGATGTCAAGGCAGCTTTTCTCAATGGTATTCTTAAAGAAGAGGTGTATGTACACCAACCAGAAGGTTTTCTGATAAAAGGACAAGAAGACAAGGTTTATCGCCTGAAAAATGTCTTGTACAGCTTAAAGCAGGCACCACGGGCGTGGATTGCCCGAATTGATGGTTATCTTCATCAAAATGGCTCACCAAATGTCCCTATGAGCATGCCATCTACATGAAGAGGAGCCATCAAGGCAAATTTCTAATAATTTGACTTTATGTTAATGATATGTTGTACACAGGAAGTAACGCCGAAATGCTTGCTGAATTCAAGGCGGCGATGTTCAATGAATTTGAGATGGCGGGCAATGGATTGATGTCTTATTTTTTGACATCGAAGTGAAGCAGCAAGAAGATAGGGTATTTATATCTCAAAAGAAGTACATGAAAAAGATCTTGAAGAAATTCAAGATGAGTAACTGCAACCCGGTAAACACCACAATAGCTACAGGAATGAAGCTATCAAGAGAAGAAAATGAAAATTTTGTAAACTCGACTCTCTTCAAAAGTCTAGTTGGTAGCCTGGGTACTTGACGATCACAAGGCCTGATTCATTTATGGAGTCAGACTTGTGAGTCATTATATGGAGACGCCGAAGGAGTCTCATGGCTAGCAGCGAAGAGAATTTTAAGGTATATCAAAGGCACACTCAACATTGGTTTATGTTATGCTTATGGTAAAACTTCAGAGTTAGTAGGCTATTCAGATAGTGATCATGGAGGTGACCAAGATGAGAGAAAAAGCACCACCGATATGTCTTCTATCTTGGATCAACTGCATCTTCATGGACCTCAAAGAAGTAAGGAGTTGTGGCCTTATTTTCATGTGAAGCAGAATATGTGGCGGCTGCATCTACAGTCTGTGAAGCAATTTGGTTGAGAAATATTTTAAAGGAACTGGATCATCCACAAGAAAAACCAACAATGATATTTGTAGACAATAAATTAGCTATACAACTTGCAAAGGACCCAGTACACCATGGAGGAGCAAACACGTAGATACATGGTTTCATTTTCTTAGAGACCATGTAAAGAAGAAAACTATAGTACTGGAGTATTGTCAAACTTTAGACCAAGTCGCAGATATATTCACCAAGCCTCTAACAGCAGATGCATTCAGAAGATTAAGAGACAAGCTCGGCATGACTACGCTTCAGGTTTGAGGGGGTGATCTGTTGGAGTTATGGAGTTAATGCAAAACCAAACCTGAAGCATATTGACTCTACCAATAAAGTTAAGCAAAACCTATAGCATATTTACTAAGAGAGTTTTGTGAGGTTATTAACACATGTATTTATTATACTTAAAACTTCATTGTATACAATCCTATATAAGGGGTCATATGGTTGTGTTGTAAAGTATAAGAAAAGAAGAAAAACAAGAAAGCAAAGCATTGCATAGCTTCTCACTTTGTGTAAAGTATTAGCTTGGGTGAATTTATTTTAGAGGAACTAAAAGGGTAGCAACTCAGTACTCAAGAGCGTTTGAAGTTAGCAAACATCCATCACCTCTTCTCTTGCCTGTCCCCCAATCCAACAAATGCCCTAGCTACTACTCATTCTTCTCTTGAACTTATAATGCAATATAGCCTTTAGAAGGTGACGGTTTGTGATCAACTATGATGTTGGCAATGATTTGTTTTGCTGGTAAGAATTGTACTTGAAATATATGTAAATAGTATTGTGATCATAAATTAATTTATCAGAAAATTTCAAAGGAAAATAATAAAGAATTATCATTATGCTCCATTTGTAGCTCCACACTTCTTAAACTCAACATATCCTTAACCACAGAAAGATTAACAAAACATAAGAAAGTTGGCGAAAGAATGACACCATAGGATTAGTCCACCCAGTCATCATTTAACTTTAAGGGAGAAAATGGGTTTAGAATCTATTAAAATATATAACAAGCAAGGTATCTTATAATTTGTTATTATCTTTCATCTATATAAAGAATAAGCACTCCAATCTAAAGTAATCCGTCTATTCTCTAAAATCCTAACATGATATCAAAAAATGCCTTTAGGTATCATGAGATCCCTCTTCCATCACCACTTGCGCCTCCATCATCATCCATCAACTTCCAACATCACCGCTATCACGAGCACCATCATACACATCCTCTTCTTCTAATTTTTTTCTTTTTTCTTTTTCTTCAAATCTAATATGATCTGGAAAAAAAGTAGTAACTGTTCACATGAACACTACCATGGCGGTACTATTCATGATGAACAATTCTATCATTATCGATCAGTATGGAATTCAGTTAATCTAAAACTGAAAATTATTTTGGTCATATCTTTGTGATCGAAGTCCGATTTTGATGATTTAAGAGTTAATTTAATGTTCCAAATACTTTGATGGATTTTATTTGATCTGATTCTTGGATTAGATAATTCTACCACTGAGTTTGAGAATCTCCCAAAATCTTCTCATTTTCTTTGAGTTCAGTATCTTCTAAAATCTTCACTTCTACTAAGTTCAGGATTTGACAAAACCTCCTCTTCGATGGAGTTTGAGAATTTATTAAAAACCTTCTCTTCTATTAAGTTTAGAAATCTCTAAAATCCCAACCCTATCATAAACATGAATATTTGACTTTTCGTGTGAAGTCTTCACGCAAGTGTTTTGTTCGATTCATGCTCGGCTTGAGTTTGCAATTTTGGCATCGAGATCAATGATTCAACACTTTGGCATCAGTGTTAGCAATTTACTATTTATTTTCAATAATTTCAATTTTATTTGTTTTTAGTTTTTATTTCGGAAATCTTTTTCTATTCTTTGTAACAAGTTGGATGTGCTGATTATCTATGCTTCAGCTTAAGGGAGAGTATTAAAGTATGTAACAAGTAATCTATGGAAGCATGGAGCATCTAGAAGGGAAGGATTTGGGATTTTATCTCAATAGCATACAGAGTGAGTGTAGCCCTTACCATCACATATATGGATGGTTTTTCAAGTGACTCAAGGAATGGAGAAGTTAAAACTGTAGTAAGGAGTCGCGTCTTGAATGTCGCATAACTAACTAGCAATGCATTAGCATTTATCAATGGCCTAGCTAGCGCCCATTCTTCTCCTTGAACTTATAACCACTACATTGCCTTTGAAGGTGATGGTTTGTGATCAATTATGATGTTGGCAATGATTTGTTGGTTGTTAAGAGAAAAATCAATGTAGATAGTATTGTTCGAATTCATAATTAATTTATCAGAAAATTTCTAAGGAAAAAGAAAGAAGCATGATTTTATTCGATTTGCAGGTCCACACCTCTTGCATCCAACATATCCATAACCCAAAAAAATTAACACAACAAAAGAAAGTTGGCGGAAGAATGGCACCATTGAATTACTCCACTTAGTCATCATTTGTCTCAAAGGGAAAATAGGTTTGGAATCCACTCCTTTTTAATGGTGCCCTGGGAGGGAGGAGGGATAGATGACATGTGGAAGATGTGAAAGAGAGAAATGACAGTTGTCATCATTGACAAAGGCAATTTTGGAATTTATGGAGAAATGTGTGTCATATATCTATGCATGCACATGCTTTTAGGATAAAGAGTTTAAAACATATCAATATGGGCCCTTTAATTTACAAGAGAATTTTTGACATTTATGAAGAAAAGGCTATAATATATATGAGTATGCACATGCTTTTAGGATAATGAGCTTAAAAAATATCAATGTGCGCTCTTCATTTGACAAGGGTAATTTTGGTATCTATGAAGAAATGACTATCATTAGTGTGCGCGCGCGCGCTTAGGATAGTAGTTTAAACACGTATCGATGTGGGCCCTTTAAGTTTATAGAAAAGTTTAAACCTAGCAAAGTGTTTTAAAAGAAGATAATATAGGGATACAGACGCAAAATTTTCTTGGTTGATAAATAAAGATTATTTATGTTGTCTTAAAAGTGGAAGGAAAACCTATAAGAAGTTTCATGTTTTTTTTTTTAAATTTTGGAACCAAATCAATATCAACATGGAGTAAAAACATTTAGTGGCAGACATATGGGGATCGCAAGAAAGGACTGAAGGCGTAGAGAAGAAAAGGTCATCAAATCTAGCTTGAGCAACTTGCATTTCTTTGACTAGATCAGGATCGCCACTCAAACTATCTCAGTGATCCTCCAAGGGAGCAAAGTGATATGCAGTGTCAAGAGTGTGATCTTCTTCAAGACAATAGAAAATGTCATGCTATTCGTCTTTGTCTTGAGAGTCATCAAATGTTGACGAATAGTAGTACAACTATTCAATCATGAGTTCTTCTTTCACTGACGGCCCAGACAAAAGAGACCATCAATGGTCATATGCGCAAATAAGGCAATGTAATCCCTTTGGGCAACTTGGACAGTCCGGCTAGGTTGGCTATGCTTTTCGATCCCAATATGGGAGGAGTGCCCGAATATATTTGGAGAAGTCAACTGCTTTGGGCGCTGCTCCCCCTGTCTCTTCCCTAATCTTCGACTTGGTACCTAATGCCTTTGGCTTTGGTTACCTACTGGACGCATCAAGGGTTACCACCAAAGGCAAGTGAGGACAAAGAGATGGTGCGAGCCCGAAATCAATCCATTATCGCCACTGAATCACTAATTCGTACTTCACAAGCATGAATTTGCAACAAGAAGACTTCGATTGTGATTTTCTCGCCCCCAAGGGAGTTTACTTGACTTACTCTACGGGATCTCGCATTGCTCGACGTGTTCAACTTAGTATGAGGACCTCTTTCCTTTAGCTCTGCCCACTCTTTATTCACACGATTATCAAAGCAGTGGAAGGGTGGGCCGCACGTACCACGAGCCCTCTATTCCCACACATCTATCAAGAAGCAAGTATACTTCATCAGTTCCACTGAATGCTCCCATCTCTTGGTAAAAATAGGTGAGTGTGTAGTTATGCTTGGGATGATTCGCCATGGAATAGACCATTTTAGCAGTTGGCTCCATTTACTTCGAAATCATGTCTTCTACGTTGAAGAATTGATGACCCTTCATGCAAGACCCTTGTCTATGTTGCTAACTCTTGGTTTGATCCCACTTTTTTTTGTTATGAAAAAGGGAGGAGGAAAGTCAGTGCCAAATGCTTGGCGGTCCTTTGTAGAGCTTATTTATAATGTGTTGTACCCAGTAAACAAACAAATAGATGGTCTTTTTGAAAATGTTAAACAGAAGTTTTCCCCTCGCAATTCAATATGCAGGCTGCCTGGACATGGGCAAAATTAGAATAGTCTCCCATACCCCTAAGTAATAATGCAAGAAATAAAACTAGGTGAGTATGTGTATATGTGAAAGGAGGTGTAATTCTGTAGATGCAATGAGATGCTTGTAATAAATGAGAGAGAGAGAGAGAGAGAGTGAAAAAATTGGTCGAGGTGAGATGCCACTTTAGTAGTATCACCTAGATCTTTGATCAACAGATAAAAATGATAAACGTGATTGAATGAGTAACTGAATGAATACA
>JAVJIF010025587.1:0-41772 GCA_038442645.1 Agave tequilana | reverse complement strand
TTTGGCATGTCTTTTTTGACTAACTAATGGAGATTAGATCAAGTCTTTATTGTAACTTGAATAATCCATTAGTTAATGCACCAATAATTACCAAGTAAATATGGTATTTAAATTAGTAATCTAATTTACACAAACAATTAGATAAGTTCAAATTTTGAGCAAATCAATTTTAAAGTTGCTTCTTGTTAATTATTAGACACCCTTTGCGAATTCTAGTATGAAAAGAGTTAAGAATTGTAATAGATTTGAGCCAATTTAATAAATTAGGTGAAACCCAAATTATGGGTTAAAACTAATATAAAAATGGTTTGTTGACATCAAGAGATTAATATGATATGGTTTATTGCATTGGATACAACAAAATATAGAAAGAGATTAATCCAACCAACACTCAACAAATTATCAATTTCTTTATAATTTATGGGATTTCTATTGTGAATCTAAAGGAGAATATAGTTCTAGACACTAGAGTCGTCAACTTTGAATTCCGATTGTTAAATGATGGACTCTCTTACCATTATATGGAACAAGTTAAGTTTTAACTTTAAGTACTTCAAACCTAAAATCTCGTATAATATTATTAGCCAATATCATCAGTATGTAGTTCTGGTTGGATTTTATCAGCATATTTAAAACCCAATATGATTTGTCCGGCACATATCGAAATGGTCAATTTTCCAACCCATGGTTCAGAGACAAGAATACACCTACCATGGAATCATGAATGTCATACTCTACACAAACATTAGGTGTCAAGACGGCAATCTCCAAAACCAAGACAAGAGGATGTTGGTATACATGTGTTGTGAGGTTGTATAGATGAATGTTTACTTGTATAAATGTATTGTAGTTGATTGTTATTTGCATACACAGGAACCTAAAATAGTTTGGGAACTTGACCTACGAACCATCAACTTTGGAACTTGACCTATTTAACTAAAATGAAAAGAAGACAAATGACGTTGTCTTGTATCCTTGTGCATATATCATTTTGGTCAATTTATTTGTCTAAAGTAAAACGATGAAGATATAATTTAGTTGTGTCAAAATCCAATCTAGAAACCCCAAATATGATTATTAATTTTGTCAAATGTTTTAAACCATGTGTTGAGTAATAGGTAAATAGTGAACACCAAGAACTCACATCATATCATATTTTTTTATTGTGGTAAAAGGATTTTCACACTTAATTTGAAGGGGCTATATACAAGAACTTCTCAAGATTCAAAAAACCAAAAAATCTTATTTTCTCGATAAGCTTGGCTTAACAAAAAAAAATTATCATCAAGTTATCCTAATATAATTAATATCCATTACAAGAATGATAAGGTATCATGATTGTCTATATCTAGGCCTTTCCTATCCAGAGTAGATTGTGGAGTAACTCCATACCAAGAAGGTTCCACAAAAGAATTAAAAACATTAGTCCGAACAATAAAACTGTCTTTGGGTTATGCATGTGAAGACTAAGGACACTCCTCTGATCAGATGGGATACTCTTTGTGAAGTCAAGAAAATTGCAGAAAGCTTTTATGACAAAACTTGTTTCCCATTGTGCTACCAAGGAGGACAACCTTTGGTGGAGAGTAACAAAGCAAAAGTACAAGGTTCCCAATGATTCTCTTTTCTTAAGGTTCACCACAACTCCCTTTTCTTTGATACATTACCAAATCTTCATATGCCTGGAAGTCTATTTGAGAACATGCAGAATTCATAGAAGAATTGCCATGCAAGTAGGCAATGGACGCAACAGAGATACTCTAAATGACAATTGGCTTGGAAGAAAATGTATTCATGAGATGGACACTGACATTATGGTTGAGATTATCCCTCCAGATACCATGGTTCGTGATCCCCATGATATCAAGAGAGATTGGTCTTCAGAAGCTTGCAGCAATTTCAAGTTCGGATATACATTGACAAATGTCTGTCTACTCATATGCCTAGAAATGATATGACTGCCAGATCTGGCATCACGAGAAGGGTTCTCCTTAATGTCAACAGAGATGGATTTTCAGAAGTTGGAGGCATTTCTAATTCGAGCATACAGTGACAAATCTTGGCAACTCCTAAACCAAGAAATGATGTGAAACACCGAATGTGATGGAAGGGGTGGCTATCAACAATTTTTGTTATAGGAGATTGTCATAAGCTGCAGTTTACTATTTTCATTCTGGAGGAGTTGGACCTGGATATGAAGATAACAGGTTACCCCTAAAGTTTGCTAGTAGATATGAAAAACTAGACATGGATCAACTCAGACCAGATTCCTCAGGAGGAATTTGAATTTTCCAGTCGGCTTGCCAAGGTGTTTTTTGCTGCAGAATATATTGAGCATTAGTTGTTTCATGTCCAAAATCCAAAATCCATATAAACTTGGAAACTCATATAGAATCATCTGCTTTCTTGCGCTAATTATTTATTTTGAAAGAGAAAGTGCTGGGAATCGGTCATACAGAAACTTTAGACAAGCATAAACAGTTAACATGGTGAGACTTGTGCAGAAGGACCGTAACAATACTTTTTCCAGATGGGTTCTGTTCAGAAAATTGTTCTCATTGGTGTCTTTCTAACTACCCAGGGTTCAGATTGTGCCTCGATTTAAAGGTCCAATAGTAGTCTTCATCTATAGGAACAATGGGGTGTTAAAGCTTCCCCTCTATTAATTAAGGAGGCTGTTTGGGTGAATTGGAGATTGTCATTCTCTAATTGCTGAAGTTAAATGTTCATGGCTCCTGCAGTGATAATGGTGATATGTCATGGTTGGGTAAATCATTTGAAGCGATACAGGCATGCCAATCACAGCCGGGCTACTGGTATTAAAACTAAGACACAAATGTCGCAAATTTGCAAGCAGTTGGGAATGATTATACAATGTATGCATCAACTTAAAGCAACACATACATGGATAGGGGTTATTCAAAATTCATTATCAAGAGAGGTTGAAATATCCCATAAAACCGAGGAGTGCCCTTTATTTGAAGACTATAAGATGATTGTTATTGAGTCTCACATCTTCAACTTCATACAAGTATAGAGAGGTAATAGTTGTGCTGACTGGTTGGCAAATTCTGGACATATAACTTGGTTTTGGATGTGTGGTTCCTTCCCTTCCCAGTTGTTAGAGCTTGCACGAAGGGATTCATTTCTTAGGCTCTAAACTTATTTTGATTATCCCAAACAAAAAGGTCCATCTGTCGTCAATCTTCAGTTACCTGGTGCCAAGCCTCTGACCAAGAGAGTTATGTACTAGGAAGGGGCTTGCCAAAACTGAATTAGAAGATATAATTAAAGGAGTAGTTTCCAAACAAGGCTTGAATTCAGCCGAAGCCAAAATACATCAGGAACCCTGCATCATTTTTTTGATAAACAGTAAAATTTTGTAAACAGTAAAATTCTCGCCAAAATAACTGGTTGCAACCTAGTTTTATTTGAACGGTCATTGAGATAAAGAGGGGTGGAAGAGAAAAGGTGTGAATGTGGAAGAGAAAGGAAGGAGGAGATGACCGTCCTTGTGTCCCTTTTCCACCACGTTTTCCCTCCTGCCATGGCAATTAACTCCAAAGAAGCGACAATAAAAGAGGAAGAAAGTGAGTATTAGGTATAATGAAGATGGATAAATTTAGCGGGAATGGGGAAAGATTGAGTTACGCTTTGACCAATTGAATCTGAACATGGCTTCTACTAAGTATTGGTGAGAGTAAATAACCATAAGTTTAGGTAGACAGCAGTGGCCCAGGCAGGGCTTCAAACTCGGGGTTGTGGGGTGGGGGACATTTAATAATATCAATGTTGTAATGATATTTAATAATAGGATACAAGAAAACATAGGCAATATACATAAATTCAGATCATCATATTCTATTCATAATATGATTATCTTATACATGTGCGTATGTATCGAGCTTATTCAAACTGAAACCAAACCTAGACTATTCCCTAGCAGCTCGTTCGATTGACACTCCTATTTTTTGATTGCTGCAGGACACACACACACACACACACACACACACACACACACACACACAGAGAGAGAGAGAGAAGAGAGAGAGGAATTCTATTGGATTTCAGTGTTGTCGGGGTGTTTGTGTGGTTGTAGGTCCACCAAGAGAGATGAGAGATTGGCGAGGGCCAGCTTGAGGTGGGACCGGAGAGAGATGAGGGGAGATTGTTGGTGGATGAAAAATAGGGGGGTCACTCTATTTTTGGGTGGGGCCAGATGGTCATGGGACTCCCTTGTCCCATGACTCCACCACTGGTAGACAATTGTGTGATGTTTGCCAACTAGACCCAATATTGATTAACATATAAAACTAGTTTGTGGAGATACCTAATTGAGAAACAAGAAAAAGAATTGAAACCGAAGTTTAGATCGAGCCATTTTTTAATATAAAATCTTCTAATTTGTCTACTATGGCAGTCAACTTTACAAACTCTATCCATCATTTTATTTGTTTACAAATTTGTGCTATGATTGGTGGTTAACTAGTATAGAAGTTTGTATGATTTATTTCTACATCAATGTTACCATATTCGTGGTATTCTTTAGTCCATGGCATGGGTAACTACTTTGAGTAGTCGAGTAGTGCACAATACCGAAGGGTTAAATACCATATTCGTGCTACTCTTTGGTTCGTGGCATGGGTCACTACTTTGCATAGTCGAGCAATACACAATACCAAAGGGTTAAGCTTATTTGGATGGATATTTGAGGTCGTGATGCACTTTAAATCATTCTCCAGGGCCATTTAAATAATTATGCATGTATCATTCATCTCCTATGGATAGAGAAGGAACATCATAGTTGTCAAATATCGTACAATACATGATGCATATTGCACAATATGATAGTGACGTGGCAAGAGAACAATAAAAACCGATACGATTCGATAGTTGTACAGAGGTAGGCTAGTTAACGCCCCATACATGATACATATTGAGCGATACGATATGATATGTTAGCTTCATATTTTGATTGGGTGTTTTGGGGTTTAATTTGGGTTTGGTTCTATTATTTGCTTATTTCATGGGATATAAGGCCTGATAGGTTAAGGTATTTTTACTCAATCTAACCTCATTTCTCCTTCTCGTCTTTGTCTTTGATCATCTATAGGCATTAGAAGCTTCGTCAACCATCTTGAATCTTACCTATTTCTTTGCCTCTGTGTGTCCTATTTGAGTTTCTCACTATCTCATTATGTTGATTCAATCTCTCCATTCCTTTATAATGTAAGTGTAATCTAGAAAATGATATAAAATTGGTGATAATTTAATTGTCAGATGCAATGTGTTACCTCTTAATTGTTTAAATATTAGTTTAATTGATCGGGTATTAATTTGGCGATTGATATTAATTGGCTTTATTAAGTATGTTTATCATTGCTGCTTCGGCAATAATAACTTTAACAGTAACAAAAAGCAAAAAGCTTATTTATATGATAAGTGTCTAATTAAGAGTTTGTCTTGTGGTGCCAATTGATCAATGACCTTATGGTCATTTCCCTTGGAACTTGAAAATAAGATTTGTGTATATACTTATGTACACATATTTGAATTTGTATGAGTGCATCTTTCAAGTTATTCTCCTAGGTTATCTGTTGTTTTTGTTTAAATCTTTGTGACATATAAATTGTATGCTGCTGAATCATTCAAAGTAGGTTACATATCCTATGATACAAATATGATCTGATATGCCATATGGTACCAACGAAAAATGGTAGTAGCTATGTCCCAATTTGACAACTATGAGAAACATACATATATGATTGGATATATGGAACATTATGACCATAGAAACTTTCATCTTTTAATCCATAAATAAGTTGTGGTCTTATACTTATTCAAAAAAAATTAAAAAACAAATACTTATAATTAAAAACATGATTACAATTCTAATTACATTACACAATCAAAGTTCAAACTAAAACTTTAGAGCCATGTTGCAAATCCCAAAAACCACAGGTAACCTATTAAGACAAAATACTAGTTCTAAATATACCTAAATAGTACAATCAATTAGCCATTACTGTTCTTCTTTTATTTTCCTAGTCACTAGTTTGGTGATCCAGATTGGGAAAGCCCCAATGAATCAAAACCTACAAAGTGAATTGCAATTAGAGGGGTGGAGTGAGTTAGGACTATTAGGTAACACTGCTCCACATGCCCCTAAGAGCACCTTATATTAGTGGACAAATATCTTAATAACTTGATTTTATATTTTGCGCAAAAGCTTGCATTATGTGAATGCAAACACCAGACTGCAATACCCAAAACCTTTGCAGGATGTAGACACTACGTGTGGTGGGGATAGGAAAGGGAGAGAAGTATGATCTTCAAAAAGAATCAAATTTTCATAACTTCAAACCAAAACCCAAGAATCTGATCTAGAACTTTTGACACCACAAAACTAGGCAAGTGTCAAACTGACACATTTTAAACAAGAAAGTAGAATGAAAACTGAACTGAACTCCAAAACCTACAATATCCCTTCTTGCTGCCACTCTAGGGAATCGTGGAACCTATATTTGCATGCAACAGTTAGTAGAAAATGACAACAAACAGGGGGTTTTTTACTTATTACCTGTGTTTCGTCAAAGTTTTGCCCGGTGTCTACAAGCGTCAAAGCGACGTGAAATGCACTGTAGTGCCTTGGGATGGGCATAGGCACCATGGTCAATGGATACTGATTCTACTACTATCATACAATTGCTTATGTGTGACCATGAGGAGTTGGATATATATGAATGCAAGAGCTATATATGATTCCCCTGTACCCAAAAGCTTAAGTTGTATGCTGTGGGCTCAACATATTTTTAAAGCCAAAAACTCCAACGCGCCCCCTTGGCCCCTTATCTTCTTCTCATGTTTTACACATGAAAGAAACACAAACATGAGAAAATAAATGGTGTTTATGATGGTTTTTTAACCTAAAGTCATTTGCTCCTGGTGATTTGATAACATCCGGCAACCGATTCACCCAAAAATTTAAGCTATCAAGTAGGGGAGTAACATATTATTTCAAGCCAATCATCCTAAAATCAAAAAAAGATTTGTGCACACAAAGTTATAAGCATGAGCAACAAACTAACCTGATTTGGCCCCTTGCCTATGGTGGAAATATCTTTTGCACAGGCTTTCCAAATTGTAGTATGCCCGTGCCTTCTCATCAAGAGCATGAACTATCACAGTACCTAGAAAATAAGATTTTTAAAAAAAATAAATAAATAAGAAGTGAAGTGATTTAAATATGCAACAAAGAATATAACAGTTTCACAATGCATTTAGCATCCTTTCTATTGTTTGGAAGATGCCAGCAAAGATAAAACCAAGTGAAAATCAGAGCAACATCATATAACCGGCTATACTTTGTGAAACATGCTTTCGTGTTCAACAAATTACTCTACGGATTTATTTCAAATCTAGAAAATGACAAAAAGTAGATAAACGAGCTCATAGATGGATTTGCAAATGACTTACGCACCAGAATCCACTACGATCCAGTTTCCTGCTGCATGGCCTTCTACACTTGGAAGCAGCATACGCTCAGAACCAGTTTGTTTTTGCTTTACCTGTTCATCAGAAATTAAAAAATTTAAGAAAATTATATGAAATGAGAAAGAAAAAATGTTACAAGGTAAGCAAGAGATCAAGAACATTGACAAAGTGTACCCTGGAGGCCTGGATATAGGATGTAAAATTTTCACTAACCAACACTCTAATTCTCATCATAATATACATTACACACTTGCAAATTATATCACGTTTCCCTTGCCACTTGGAAAAAAGAAAACTTGAAATTGTCTAGAAATTTAGATGACAACCTGAGTAATTTAATGAACCATTGTGCACTGCAAAAGTTTTAATCTCTTCCAAGATAGAATATAGGAGAAGACCAAGTCAAACTTGAACAGCCCATAGACTGGTTAGTAAATCTCAAACATCAAACTTTTTCTACCAAAATTGCATGGATGTGGATACAGTTATTGGACAATAATAGCATGCGCACAAACACGGTGATAAGCAATTCTTGGAAAACCAGGATGCAGCCGTGCGTGAGCGTGTGAGCACGTGCACATGCACTGCTGGCATTTTGCATGATAGTAATAGGGCTGTAAATGTGGACAACCCATTCATGGACATCTCAGCACAGTAAGAAAATAGTTTGTTCAAACATGTTGCTTGACATACCAAGTCAAGCTCAAGTATGGTTTTCAGTTTTATGTTAAACAAGCGAGTTCAATTTATATTGGTATCAGCTAGTTTAAGCTCAATCATTTAGTCCATAAGCATAATACTAGGTTAGTCATTATATGAGGATTAATGACAATATCACATTTGGAATGAACAATATTGTATTTAACTCGATCAAGTTGAAGCTTGATTACGAGACAAGCCAACACAAGCTATTGCTCACTTTGCTCATTTAACCTCGATCAGAAAGCATAGCATTGCATGACCCAAGTGTTAGCGGAAACATACAATTTACTTTGGCCTTCCAATGTAGTTCTCCAGCAGGATGTTGAAACACTTATTCAAGGATCACATCATCAATTCATGCAATCGTATGATATCAGAATATGTATTTTCACCAAGATTGGCCCAACTTTCCTGCCATGGTCGTCTTTGGAACTCTACCTACTTATGTTGCATGGACACGGGAACGTCAACACAGGCACAATACGACATGTTACACCGGCACACAACAAATTCTAGAAAGTACATAGAAAATAGAAGTATCATATCCGACACAATATGGCTCCACGTTTGATGTGTGCGCGCTTCCTAGCCACCTACTGAACTTAATAACATGAGAATCTTACCAGCTACAGAATGCGCTAATTATTCAATTAGCTTCTTGTGTGATACTTATAATTTGATGGTAATGACCCAAAAGCATGGAGAACTTAGCTCGAGAAAAAATTAACAACCCTAAAAAAGATTTTATGGTTTATATATACTTTTGAGAAAATAAAGTAAGCAGTACCCAAAAACACGAAACACTTAGTTCACTACCCAAGGATCCTGAATAAGACTGTGGTCCAGTGGCCGACCCGTGAACTTTTCTAGTTGGGGCACAATGTAATAACATTCGACTTGGCCACATCGTGCAATAAAATTGGGATATGGATTCAAACTTTAAATCGTGGTATGATATTAAAATATGTTTTCTCAACCCAGATAGACGTGGATGTAGGTTTGATAAAATTTATCATAGGATCTGTTGAAATTTGATTAGGAAAATGGCCATTCACGTTCCTCTCTAGCTCATGCCACAAAGAACTGCAATAAAAATGCGATGAGGACTGCAATTAGAATGTTTTATCTTCCTTTATTCTTTGTGCTTCGTGTATTGGTCAATCAAAAAGAGAAAAGAAGAAAGAAAATAAGACAGACTTGATAAAAACAGGCCACCAACGCCATCAGAAACCCAAATAAGTGCATACAATGTCAGCATTGTGGTCTAATACGCATTTGACAAAATAAAGGCAGTATAAATGAAACTAAAGTGCAATGATGTTTTAGCTTTCTTAATTCAAATTTCTTTTTGACCCCGACAACCAGAAACTTGCAACAAGAAAGCCAACCAACCTAACATTTTTCCGCCCTTTCTCTCGAACAAAAGCAAAAATATCAACTTACAGCGCAAATTCAGTTAACTTAGCCAAACAGAAATCGAATGAAAAATCAAACATGGAAACGAACCTGCCTTGTGAATTAGTGCTTGTGCGATGTTCTTGACGTGCACGTGGAACGCCCGGTGGCGATCACCATGAAATCGGTCCAGTCGCACTGCTCCTTCACCGGGATGACCTTCACGTCATCGGCCCTCACATCGTTCAGAATTTTCTCGACCTCTTCGAGGTTCAGAAGCCCTATATTCGCCAAATAGGATGAAGAGGAGGAGGAGAAGCAAGAAGGATGAGTAAACCCTAAGGTTTGGGCGAGTGGAAAGCCACGAGCGAGGGCGACGGAGGAGTGAGCTCGGGACCGGAGAGCCGCCAACATCTGGACTTTCGCTGATGGTCGAGCCTCGGGTGTTTGTTGAAATGACTGAGTGAAAAAGTCGAGGAACTGCAGGGAGCAAAAAACGTGGACAATCTCGTCGTCGCCGAGCATAAACCCTTAGATTTATGGGTGGGTGAGGCCCGACAAGCAGATAACCGACTCGAATGCGACCGGAGTTTTTCAACAAAAATATTGCTCCCATGCTTATTTCAATATGAGAAAAATGTACCTCAAATCCTATCTCTTAGCCTCCATGATCCATCACATCGCAGTGCGGTAGTAACATCTCAGCCTTAGATTTGAGCTGAGAGTTGACCCTGAGTGGGGCTTTACAACTCACCCACCACCATCAAGCGCCCTCGTCTCTTCTCCCTCATCCACTCGAGCTGCATCCTGGTCAAATCCCCAACTCCTCTCCCACTCTGGTGATCTCTCTCTCCTCTCCTCTCCTCTGGCCTCCCAAAACAAAAGCCACCTCGTCGCCATCAAGCGCCCTCGTCTCCCCGCCCTTGCCCACTCGAGCTGCATCCCTATCAAATACCTAACCACTCTCCCACTCCAACGATCTTTCTCTATCTCTCTCTCTTTTCTTCTCCCGCCATTGCCTCTCACTGTCTCCCCCCTCCTCTACAGCAAGTTGACAGCCAGCGGGGAGAGGAGAAAGATAACTTGTTTTCCTTTTTGTGTTTCCCATTTTTCTATTTTCTTTAATAAAGTTATTAGCATGAACTCAAAGCTTTTGACTTCTCACAATCCAATTTCAATCTTAGAGTGGTGTCTTTTGAGGGGGTTATTTTTTTCTAAATTATGGATGCTTATTTGGTTTCTCAAGTGATTATGACTTTGGTATATGATTCGTGAAGATTTTTTAGTAAAATTATGTGGATATGATGCTAATCATTTAATTAATTAAAAAAAAGTTGACAACTGGGAGGCGAGCGTCGTAGTGAGAAAGAAGTTAGAGATTTGGTCGAGATGCAGCTTGAGTGGACAAGGGTGGGGGAGATGAGGGTGCTTGATGGCGGTGAGGTGACTTTCAGTTGAGGAGATCATAGGAGAGGAGAGGAATGGGGGAGAAAGAGAAACACAGAGAGGCATTGGCAATGGTGAGAGAGGAGAGGGGGGAGAGAGAAAGAGAAATCACTGGAGTGGAAGAGGAGTTAGGGATTTGGTCATGATGCAACTCGAGTGGACGAGCTCGGGGGAGACGATGGCACTTGATGGCGATGAGGTGGCTTTCGGTTGGGGAGGCTAGAGGAAAAAGAGAAATTTTCCAGAGTGAGAGAATAGTTAGGGATTTGGTCGGGATGCAGCTCAATCGAGAGAGAGAGAGATTAATTTGGGGTGGATGATGGGATTGGGGTGGGCATCAACAGTGGGAAAGATGAGAGTATTTTAAATTATTTAATTCTGTAGTTATATCTAATAATTTATAACTCTAGAAATTAAGCAAATTAAGTTAATGGAGAAAAAATATCTTCCCAATTTTTATTTGACTCCTAAAAAAAATCATACTTGTAGAGAAATATTACATTTAAATAATCCAAAATCTGAATATGATAAATTATTGGTTCAAAATCTCATCAAATTCTTAATAATTTCAAATCTGCAAGTGAATCCTGCAAATTTAAACTTATACTGAGCCTACACAGATCCTTTAAAATTATTTCGAAGCCAACTCCTTACCATCGTTCTTGATTTAGTCCTTTGTTTATACTCATTTGTTTTTTTGAATGATTTTTCTGCTTTGTTTCTAATAATAAAGACGTATTAATATGGATTACCATGTTGGTTTGATTATTTGATAATTAAAAATTCATTGTCTACTCCAAAATGTCCTATTTTAACACAGTTAAATTAAGCAAAATCAATTTTCATATGACAAAGAAAACTCCACAAACTCGAACTACCACATTGGAGTCAAGTGTATCTCGATCGTTCAACTTTAGTTTTTTGAAATTAAGCAAAATTTTATGATGATTTTATGAAATCACCTCTCAATACCTTAATATGTAGAAAAAATCAATGGCGCAAGTACACACCTCAACAAGGAACAACAGAATTTGCCCTTTCACATTGTTGTTGTTGTTATGAAATGATGGTTGCCCAATTCACTATACATGATTAATGGTTTTATTATGTGACGACGCAAGCGATGCAAATAGTGACAACATAATACCTCAAAGTTTTTCTATAAATAAGCCATTCCTGATTCATTTTAATGTACTTTAAAATTAATAAGAATTTCTACTTTTACTCTCTCTAGATTTTTGTCTCAGTGTTATAGTTTCTTGGGTTTTACAACACGTTATCAGCACAAGCGCTCTAGTCCTGTCACAAGCCTCTACCTCCATCAGTTCAGGAAAAAATTTTATCACAAGGCTCTACGTCCATTAGGTTAAGGTAAAAATCTTATCACGAACCTCTACTTCCATTAGCTTAAGGAAAAGTCCTATCACAAGTCTCCGCCTCTATCTCTACTATCTCAAGATAAAAATAACAAGTTATTTTACTTATAAGACTCGTATAACACCACTACTGTATATGAAAGTAGGCCTTGCCACCTATTTATAGTAATATGGTGTGATTATGAAAACCTAGATTATTATACTAACTATATTCATATAATACCACTACTATATATAAAAGGAGGCTCTGCCACCTATTTATACTAAAGTGGTGTGATTATGATAAGTTAATAATATTTCTTATTATTATCTTTACTAACCTCTCAATTGATACTTGCGTGAAATAAACCCCAAGCCACCAATATTATATATTTATTGCTCTGCTATTTATATCGGTATAAACACCTACTGAAATATTTACTGAGTACCATAGTGTGCAATATTTATTTCAATATTTATTGCTTCATTAATTATGTCTGTAAAACACCCACCAAGTAGAGTGACAAGCCTATATTATAACTCATAGATATATATATATATATATAGTACAATGCATTTATTTTACCATCTTCTTAATTATAACATTTAATTGTATTAAATCCAAAATGATTTTCTCTCTCTCCGCCAACGGCTAGATAACGGCTATAAATGGCTAGTTTTTACTACATAAATTGGTGAATTTTAAACCACATAACTCACTTCTTAATCTCCCTTCATTCTCAGATTTCTTCATTATCTTCAAAGATTTTCAATCAAAATTTTCGCAAGATGCATAGTCCATTTTTAAAGTTTATTATTGTCGTCATCATCATCAATGTTATTATCCTTTTTGTTGGAGATATGTCTCCAAGTGATTTTCATCTGAATCTTTTACTTTTAATGTTTAATTTTTCCCTTTCTTTTATCACTATTATGGTTGAGATGTAATTTTACAGTTTTTCTGTGAAATAAAAAATATTATGATTCTAATTATTTGTATATTTTGTTATAATTATCATCATGTCAAACTTTGCAAAACTTGAGTTCATTACACTTGATATCACGGAAGGAATTATATGTCTTAGGTTATTGACATTGAAATACGTCTCGAGTCAATGGGTCTCACTAAAACCATAAAAGAGATGAACTCTACGTCGTCGCAAGATAAAGTAAAAGCGATAATTTTTATCCGTAGACATCTTAACGAATGTTTAAAATGTGAATATCTCACAGTAAGAAACCCAAGTGTCTTATAAAAAAATCTCAAAGAAAAATTTGATCATCAAAAGAAAGTTGTGCTTCCTGCTACACGTGATGAATATAATGCTTTGCACTTTCGAGACTTCAAGAAAGTCAACGAATATAATTCTGCAATGTTCAGAACAGTATTCCAATTGAAATTCTGTGAGATGGATATTACAAATAAAGAAATATTAGAGAAAACTTACTCCATATTTCATGCATCTAATATAACATTGCAATAACAATATCGGTTGCGTGGTTTTAAGAAATATTCTGAGCTAATTTCATCTCTTCTTGTGATAGAGAAAAATAATGAAATTTTGATAAAAAATCACTAGTGACTTCCTACTGATCAGCAGCATTTTCAGAAGCAAATGCTTTGTTTTCTAAAAATTATGAACAGGGATATAATTATGATCGTGGTCGTGGATAAGGTCGAAATGGTTATTACAACCCTTCATAAAACAACGCGATCCACAAGAAGCATCATGTAGAAAGACATGATAAAGAAAAATATATTCATGAAAGTTCTCTTTTGAATCCTGAATATTCCTGTTATAAATGTGGCTTCAAAGGGCACTGGTCTCGAGTGTGTCGAACACCGGTGCACCTTTTTAAGCTTTACAAGACATTTCTGAAAGGAGAATAAAAGAAAGTGAATTTCACTGAACATGATGATCCTCTGAATGATTCAACTCATCTTTATACTTCAGATTTTACTGATAATTTTGCTGATCTTTCAACTCATCGTGATTTTACGGATACTGGTGATAATTAGATATATCATTGTATTACCATATTTTGCTATTTGTGATTGTCAACATTATCTTTGAATGTAATATTTCATTTATAATAATATATTAAAATTTTATTCTCATCAAATGATTTATTTTGCATGAAGTTTGATATGGATTATACTAATAATGAAGTTAAAACTAAATCGGAAATATTTGCATACCGGATAGTCATACAACACATTATTCTCAAACATAAAAGGTACTTCTCTGATTTAAAACCAACAAATGCAATTATCAATACAATATCAGGTCCTGTAGATTTGATTGAAGGAATTGGTAAAGTCAGCTTTATATTACCAAATGAAACAAAGTTTTTCATAAAAGACGCTTTGTTTTCACTAAAATACAAAGAAATTTGTTGAGTTTTAATGATATTTATCTTCATGAATATGATACTCAGTCTGCAACTGAAGAAAATATGAAGTATATATATCTTACTACTTATATATCAGAAAAGAGATATATATTAGAAAACTACCAAAGCTTTTCTCAGGATTGCATTACACATATATAAATGTGATTGAGTCGTATATGGTAGTTAAAGAAGATGATACACATATATTAACTCTATGGCATAACCATTTAGGTCTAAAAGTACACATAGAGGGGGGGGTGAATAGGTGTACGGCTAATCTATTTGCAATAATGCGAAAATTAAAACTTAATTGCAACACACTTAGTGTAACCAACGAGTGTAGCCGAATTCCCGGTGAAGGGCTCTGGACTAACTCCTCTTGATTCCTCTGAATAAGAGTTGAGGTGCTATATGAAGCTCTCGTGGTTAAACACAAGTGAGGCACACAAACAAACACAACCAAGCATATAAGTGATATGACTATATGAATCAATGCAAGGCACAATATAAGAGAGAGTTAGAGAAAGTGGATCAATCGCAAACACCAAGATATGTTTCGAGGTTCGAGCACACAGCTCTACGTCCCCGCCTTCACACAGAAGGATTTTCACTAACTCGTCCACACAGGACTTCCTACACAGGGAACCTCCACTGAGGATTTGGGCAATACAATAACCGGGAGTACACAACTCCTCTCTCAAATACAACACAACCTCTACACTTAGAGGCTAGGCACAAGGCCACTCAAATACAATCACCTCACACTTGAGGGATTCCAACACAATCTCCACCTCTCACTAGAGGGAGTCAAATACCACTTCCACTATCACCTCACACTTGAGGGATAACAACTCAATCACCTCTCACTAGAGAGATATCACAATCAATGAAAGGTTTACAACTTAGTGATCACAAAGACCACAAACCAATTTCTTTTCCCACAAAACAAAGATCCTAATAGATAGGATAGCAGATAAGCTCAAGTGTGAGAAATCAAGGTGTTTGGAAATCAAAACACAAAGAAAAATACTTGGAAAATCAATTAGAATTTGATAGAAATGAAGAACAAAACAAATATCCCAAATCTCTATTTTTTTTATTTTTTCAACCCCTGATAACAAATAAAGATGAATCTTTTTGCCTTAAAAACTCTTTTGAAAACTTGTATTAAAACACTTAGGAAGATAGAAAATTTTGCTCTCAAAATTCTTTTTGAAAACAACCAAGAAATGGGGTATTTATACCCTCATTTCAAATCTGCCTGTTGGCAGCTGAAAAGGGCATTTTTGCCCTTTCGGTCGACCGGCCGGTCTACCAACCAACGGTCAAAAAATCGACCGTTGAGCCCTCTGGTCGACTGCCCGGTCAACCGTGCCAGATCCAGAGAGCAATTGCTCTCTGGCCGGTCGACCGCCCAGTCGACCGGGCCAAAGCTCACGGTCGAGCGCCCGGTCGACCGCCCCCACCTGAGAGTGGGGTGACTTCAGTCGGTCGACCGGCCAAGCCAACTTGGCCTTTGTGCACGTCTCGTGCATAACGGTCGACAGGTTCGATCGACCAACTACTGGTCCGGTCGACCGTCCCGGTCAACCACCAGAGCCTGACAGGGACAATTTCAGGATTTAAAAACTTGGGTTTTTAACTTCAATTAAATCCCATAAATCACATAAATTCCACAAAAATCAGTTCTCAAATATGTGTAACAAAAATTCAACACATATTTCAAACTATTTGAACCATTTTTGTGACTTGGAAAATTTGCCTTAAACCAAATTCTGTATTTTTCAAAACTTATATTTTTAAAATGAAAATCCGATTTTTTCAAAACTCATGTAAATACAAAAAACATGATATTTAAACAACTTTGAAGCATATGGCATATGGATAGAATCCAATATACATGAAAGAAATATATATCAATGTTTTTGACATTAAAATCGAAAATAAGTTTTGTTTAAATACAAACCCAAATATATGAATAGGTTATCAAAGTAAGTTTTTCTAAGAATATGAAGCATACATGTATATAGATCAAATCTACTATACATTAAACTATGTAAACTTGTTTTGATATAATTCTATTCATGAAAACCAAGATTGGTTAAACCGAAAACCAAAACCAATAAACATGAAACTTAAAACAAGTGTGTGTTTGTGAATTTGAGCATACCACACTATCTAATCTTTAACAATAGATCTAAACTAACTATTCTAAAATAAACCGAGGTTTTCTTGTAGGGCGCCGTCTCCAAGTCGACTCGATCCAAACGTGATCCACCGAGCTTGACTCCAAATGAGTGCTAGATATGAACTTGACGCTAGAGCTCTTGAATCACCATGTGAAAGCTCCAAAACACCTTTGTTGAAACTAATCACCTACTAATATTTTAGTTAAATATCTGAAACTAAATATCACAAGATTATTAGTAAACTATAACTACATGAGTTAATCATCATCAAAACTAGAGTGGAAGGCCTCTGGGCCAACAAGGTCATCCTAGTTCAATAATGATGCAAAGATTTATTGAAAAATCACATGGACATACCTTGAAGGGTGTTGTGATCGTTTCTGACCTGCACAGAAAATACATACTTTTAAGAACAGTGCTAGGTCCTCGATGCTACCGTGTAGCCTAGGGCTAACGGGTCGTGATCAACAGGAGGGACAGCGATGGAAGCGTGTGTAAGTTTCTCTCTTTAATTTACCGAAACTAATTAATACTTATCTTCTCAGTTTATAAAAAGAAAATAAAAATATTAAGTTAAGTTAAGAAGGAGGTGGTAAAGAAGAGATGGTGGTATTGTTGTTGTTGTTTTAGTTATAAAAGAAAAATGATCGGTAACTGATACTACACATTCATTGCCACATTCTGTGGTGCCCCAATCCTGGCGGGTATGGGGACGCCACTGCGACGTACATACGCAGGGCGATGGTATCATCACGTATGTACGCTAAACATCAATACAACATGATACAGGGATCAGAGTGCGAAAATACGTGATATTATACATTCCAACACAAAATAGTACAAGTACTTAGTCATCACAGATTGTGACATAATATTACATAAATATTACATCACCAGGTAGTACAAAAGTAGACTGAATATGATACAAAAGATAAAGACTCACGAGCTGGAGAGGGAATCTCGCGAGTGGGGAAGACGGGATGGAACTACGGCTGATCTGCCTGCTCCTCGAAGTAGGCCTGGTCCTCAGCTGAAGGGTCCACCTCGGTCCAAGCTGCTAAATCTGGACATACAAATTCAGGGTTGTTGTGGGCAACCCAACGAGTGCAAAAAAAACCCAAATGGTAAGTACAAATAATAGCAAGTGCATCATGTCAAGTATAATGTACCCAAATCAATAAGCATGGATGACCACAATAAATAGTGAAATATGAAAATGACATTAGAATTTATGTGGCATGAAATAAAAGCAAGTGTAGCAGGTCAAATGTCATATAATCAAATTAGCAAGCATGGAGTAACTATAATAAATAGCAAGTATGAAAATGACACTAAAATTTATGTAGCATGAAGTCATTTATCAAGTTATTATTAAGACTCGTTCAATTTGCATGTTTCGGTATATGACCGGTGCCATATACTTTCGCATACAAGTTGTAACGCTCCGATCCCGCGGGTACAGAGACGTTACTGCGACGTATATACGCAGGTCAGAAATACCCTCACGTATATACGCTAAACATCAGTACAGGTAAGAATTAGAGTACGGAAGCGCGTGGTGCATTATACATTCCAACACATGAGTACAATTACAAAGTTATCACCAGATGTGACCCAATATTACAAGAATATTACATCACCAATATGGCGCAAATGCGAGAATACAAAGGGGTATACAAGTATAAACAGTACAAATGGAGGCTCAGAGCCATAACAGGAAAACTCTAGAGCCGAGCAGGGGGCCTGAAAGGATGGGACTCTGGACGGTCTGCTTGGGGTCCACGCTTCAGCTGCGCCACTCTGATCAGCAACTGAGAGAATCCACACGCTCCAAGCTCCCAAAACCTGGACATGAGGATCCAGAGGAGTCGAACTCCCTGGCGAGTAGTGATGCGAAAGCCAGATAGCGTGCTGAGATAAGCCTATGTGTATCGATAAATTCAAGTCATAAATATGCATTGAAAACCGTGTTGTGAGCACCAGCATGCAGGGGCAAGTAGAGAGACAGTAATCGATATCAAGCTGGGAACATGTATGATATAAGATGATAAGAGCAGGTAATGAGGCAATGAATAAGGTAGACAAGGCAACACCTGATATCTCCTAAACTAACATAAAATCGATAAAACCGAATAAATCTGATTACGAGTAAAACTAATTGCATAAGCTTAAGTCACGGCTCCATGAGATTGGTACTTCGAAGGAATAATCCAAACAAGAATCCCTCATCCATATACCTTTATCCCATGTTACCGTAATCCGAGCACGTACAACCCGAATTACAAAACAACACAACAAATTGTATATTAGCATTTTATTATAATTGGGGCCGTCTAAGTTGTGGGCTTCAGTATGCGTCCCATTCCACATACTTTCACTTACAACTTATAGAGCAAGTTATTTGGAAACTGATAAAATTCGATGAATCATGTTTAGAATAGGCCCCTACATGCCCGGGACAACGGTCCAGTTGTATCCGGTGCTGAGCCGGAACGTACCACTAGGTACCGGGACTTATTTACGCCCGAACAGGAATAGAGTATCGCAGATCCCATAAAAATAGGCCTAGGGCGTGTGCATACCCGGCAGAAATAAACAGGAGTAGGGGTGCCAGCACACCCTACGGAGTCCCTGGTGGCCGCCAGGTGATCCCTCAAGTATGTGGCCACGCGTGACTCGATAAGACCACCATAAACATGATTATTCAGGACCTATCAGTTTCCCCCAAACTGAGTACAAGTTGTCTTATTATAATTTAATATGTAATTTGCAATTTACGGGAATAGCAGGAGCAGGACATGATCAAGAATTCAGGAGTACATGAGTACTGTAGATTCAGGTCACTGTATATATAATACAAGATAACAAGTACAGTATTCAAGTCACTGTATGTAATACAGGATAACACGGCAGGATTCCCGTGAATGTGAGAATCACAGGTCAGGTATTAATATGTCAGGAGGCAGGTGATAAGTCATGTCAAACGAGGAGCAAATGCTAAGTAGTAAGTCATGCCAAGTGATAACACATCAGTTGCTAAATGATACAGACAGGTATATGTTAAGAGTTAACATAACAAGTATGTACATCACAATACAAAATGAGAATACCGATACAAATACATAATGCAATACAAGTGAACCCGACAATGCGGGAAGTCCAAAGGGAAGGCTAGGACACTCGCCTAAATACGGAAAAAATGCGAAAGTTGCGTTTAACAGAAAGGACAAAAAGTCATAATGACTTGATCAGAGTTGATCTGAAGTGCATTAAATGCAGATAAAAAGCGAATCTTCGCTTTAAAGACCAGATCTGAGTCTGGTGAGACTTGCGTCTAAGGAGGGAGATAAAAATGAGAAAAAGGAAAAAATAAAATATCAGGATAAGATTCCGGTATCTGGGGAAAACACCGAAAACTCCAGAAAAGCCCGAAAATTGAAATAGCTCAGAAAGCTTCTAAAAAATTCTCAAAAATAAAAAATATTATTTAAGATGTTTGGAGAAATTGATTTTCAGAGATTTAATCTCATTTTTAAATTAAAATTCTGAAATCAACCGTCGATACCGGTCTACACCGGGTCGGCCGGATTTTGATAAAATCTGAAAAATCTCAGAAAAAGTATTTAAATAGAAAATGTGATTTTAAAAAGTTATGGGAAAGTCATTTTTAGAATTTTAACTTCATTTGTAAATTAAAAATCTGAGAATCGAGTAGCGGTATTGGTCGACCCGGTTTTGAAGATTTACAACTTAATTCAGGAAAATTTCAGAAAAAAATGAAAAATCTAGAATATTGGAAAACGATATTTGAAACTAAAATCGGTCAAATCAGAATAGCAGAAAGATCAAATCGAGCAATACTCTAGGATCGGGCTTCCGGTTCAGACTAGGGCTGACTCCGAGTCCACGAATTCAGATCCAAGGCAAAACGATCATATAAATAATTCATAATACAAAATCAATACAGGAAGTAAATCGAAAAAAATGATCGAAAAATCTGAATACGCAACTAAGTACGTATTCTGGGAGCGGGGTGTTACACAAGTCTAGCGAGGTTGGTTATTGAAAATTGATGGGGAACGACGAACCATGTTTAGAATGGGTCCCGTGCATGCCCGGGATAACGGTCCAGGAGTATCGGTACTGAACCGGAACGTACCGCTAGGCACCATGACTTACTATATGCCCGAAGGTTTTAGTATACGCCCGAACAGAAATAGAGTGTCACCGTTCCCCACAGGATATACCCAGGGGATTATAGCACACCTGGCAGGCAGGCAAGGGGTAGGGGTGCCAGTACACCCCTCGGAAACGCCTGGTGGCCTCCAGGTCAAATCCAACAAGAATAGTTGTACAACATATGTATGGCCACCATAAATACAGAAGCTATATCGATACTCATCAATTTCCCCCGTCCCCATGTAAGTTGTTTAAATATAACAGAGTGTCAAATAATAAAGTCCACAGGGTATTCATAAAAGTCTAATATCCATGGTTATCCTATTACAGGGTCAACAGGAGTATAATATCAAGAGTAATGTCAGGAGCCTCCCTATTTCAGGGGTTCAAGTATACAGGAGTTTAGGAGTACATCAATGTCTGGTAATAATATATAATCATGCCAAGTCCTCGTAAAAGTGATAGTCATGAATATGTCATATAATGCAGGTCTTAGGGGTGGTAGTATTCGGTTAAGGGTCACGATGTCAAGTTAATGTACTTGTACCACATGAAAGCATGTCATATACCGGGTGTTAGGATCAGGTGTTAAGTATGACAAATCAAGTCCCGATGTCTAATATCAAGTGCCGTGGAACAGATATCAAGTATAACATATCAAGTGCCGGTGTAAATACCGAATGCTGGTGACAATACCGAGTGCCGGTGTCATAAATCATATATCAAGTATAACATGTCAAGGGTCGGGTAAATACCGAGTACAACATTATTTATTAACTCGCATACCGTGGTATCATGTACTAAAACTACAGTAGCAAGTGCTAGGCATGTTAAAATATCCACATATTAATATCATGCTATAAATACAAGAGCGTTTATTTTTAAGTGTATTAAAAAGACTCGCCTGAAATCGGGATAAAATACCGGTTAAAAATCTGGAAATCGGCGAACCTTACGAGCAATCCACTAGCCCATAGTTATATAGTAAAATATATAAATATAAATATATATATATAAATATTGGAGAGGGAGTGAGAGAGGGAAAGAGAGAGGAGAGAGAAAGTTATAGGAAGGAGAGAGAAAAAGAAAGAGAGAGAAAATAGGGTATTTTTAGAAGGAATTAGGAATGAAAAGGGGAGGGGTATGTTTGTAAATATAGGGTAGTAATTTGAGGGAGGGGAGAGTATTTTAGGGAAGCGGGAAAATTTGGTTTTATTTAGGGAAAGAAAGAGAAAAGAAATGAAAAGAAAGAAAGAAAGGATTAAAGATAAAAGGAAGAAAGAAAGAAAGAAAGAAAAATGGAGGGGGTGGGGGGTAGCCGTCGGCCACCGTCGGCACCGGCGGCCAGGCAGCGGCGGCACCGCCGCCGGGGGAGGGAAGGCGACGCGCGGGTCTAGGGGAGGAGGGAGGTGGAGTTGGTGTTATTTGGTTGGTTTGTTGTTGGTGGAGGTGGTGGTGGTAGTTGGTGGTGATGGTGGATATGGTGGTGGTGGTAGTGATTGTGGTGTTGGGGAGTTAGAGGAGGAGGAGGTGATGATGGGGTGGTTGGAGTGGTGGAACTAGTGGAGGTGGTGGTGAATTTTGGGGGAGGAAGGGTGGTGGTGGTGATGGGTTATGGTGATATTGGAGGTGGTGGGGGTTTGTTGGAGGTTGAAGGAGGTGGTGGAGTGGAGAGGGAGTGTAGGGGAGGTGGTTGGCCGGCCTAGGGTGGGGAGGCGACGGTGGTGGTGATGGAGGATGCGGCCGGTTGGTGAAGGTGGAGTTGGTGGGTTTGTTTTGAAGGAGATGGAGTTGAAATGAAATGTAGAGGAGGAGGAAAATGGAGGTTTAATAGAGAAGGAGAGAGAAAGTGATGATGGATTGGATTAGGGGGCTGCAGCAGCTGCTGTAGGTGGCTTGCAGGCGGCCGGCTGCTTGGCAGGGAGCAGAGCATTAGTTGTGGGGAAAGTCAAAGGGGAAGAAAAGAAAAAGAAAGAAAAGGAAAGAAAATTATAGAAAAGGAAAAAAATAAGAAAAAAGAAAATAAAATAGTATAAAAATTTTATTATTAAATAATTTATTTATTATAATTTATAGAAGTATAAAGTAGGGGAGTAGAGAAGGAAAAAGGAAGAAAAGAAATTGTCGGTAAATAATATTATTATTTTAATAAGGTGAAAATTTGACTGTTTCAGAAACGTTCCGAAAATTCTCAAAATAGCAAATATTATTCTAAGATACTTGGTGAAATTGGATTCAAGAAATTCAATGTAATTTTTAAATTAAAAATCCTGAAATCTTTCAGCGATACTAGCCAACACCAGAATCGGTGAAATTTGATAAATTTAGAAAAATCCAAAAAAATGTTTTTAGATAGAAAATAAAATTCTAAAAGGTACCGTGAAAGCTGTTTTTGAAATTTCAATCCCATTTAAAAACTAAAAAAATCTGGGAATCAGTCAGTGATGCCGACGACACTGGTTTTGGAGATTTTGCAGAAAAATTCTGAAAAATTCTAAAAAATCATGAAAAATCTAAAATATTAGAAAACAGTGTTTAAAACTAAAATCAGTTAAATCAGACCACCAGAATGGTCAAATCGGGCTACACGCTGGTATCGGGTTCCCGGTCCAGGTCAGGGCTTACTCTAGATCTGAGAATTCAGATCCGATACACAATAATATAAGCAATCACAAACCAAAAACACATACTGGAAGAAAATTGAACAATACGGTCGATAAAATTCTGGGACACGCATCTGGGTACATATCCCGGGAACGGGGTGCTACACTCTACCCACCTAACAAAAATTTCGTCCTCGAAATTCTATAAGGAAGGAGATGAACATGGAAATAAGGAATTGATAAGACAAGAGATGGAGTACATGAGAAAATTACCACTCAAGGCTCGAACAGATGTGGGTAACGGTCATGGATGACGTCTTCTCGCTCCCAAGTTGCTTCTCCGGACTATGCCTGTTCCATGAAACTAGCACCAACAGGATGGTCCGGTTCTTCAGGGTCTTAACACTTCTGTCCACTATAGCCATTGGTTGCTCAGTATATGACAAATCCGGCTGCAACTCCAACTCTGAATAATCCAATACATGGCTCTCGTCCCTGATGTATCTTCTCAGCTGTGACACATGGAACACATTGTGCACTCCTTCCAGTGATGGCGTCAGTGCCAATCTGTAGGCCACTTCTCCCACTCGCTCCAATATCTCAAACGGGCCTATGTACCTCAGACTCAGCTTCCTACGTGCACCAAATCTGATCACTCCCTTGGTAGGAGATATCTTCAAAAACACGTGCTCTCTGACCTGAAACTCCAACGGTCTTCTATTAGAATCTGCCCAACTCTTCTGTCTGTCCTGTACTGCACGAAGGTGCTCTTGGATGGTCCCGATCTTGTCCACTGCCTGTACTATCATATCCGGTCCCAAATGCCTTCTCTCACCAACTTCATCCCAACACAATGGTAATCTGCATCTCATGTCGTATAGGGCTTCACATGGAGCCATCTTGATGCTCGCCTGATAGCTGTTATTGTAGGAAAACTCTTCCAAATGTAGACGGTCTTCCCACGATCCCTTGAAGTTTATCATATAAGCCCTCAACATGTCATCTAGGATCTGAATGGTCTGTTCGGACTGCCCATCTGTCTCAGGATGATAAGATGTGCTGAACTTCAGACGGGTCCCCAGACTCTCTTGAAGGCTCTCCCAGAAGTGAGATCTGAACCTCGTGTCTCTATCCGACACGATACTAACAGGAACTCCATGCAGTCGAACAATCTCCCTCAAGTACTTGTCTGCCAGAAGCTCCGTAAATTTTCCCACTCTGAATGATATGAAATGTGCTGACTTAGTGAGACGGTCAACAACTACCCATACTGCATTGTTCCCCTTCAGACTGCGGGATAGAGCGGTGACAAAATCCATGGTAACATGCTCCCACTTCCATTCTGCTATTGGCAAAGGCTGTAGTAATCCAGCTGGTCTCTGCTGTTCAGCCTTCACTTGCTGACACACTAGACACCTCGCCACATATTGTGCGATCTCTCTCTTCATCGCATTCCACCAGAAATGTTGTTTCAGATCTTGATACATCTTAGTTCCTCCAGGGTGTATAAAGTAAGCTGATTTGTGGGTCTCAGCTAAGATCTTCTGTCTAATCTCCTTCTGAGACACACAAATTCTGCCCCTGAAATAGAGTGCACCATCAGTATGTATGCAAACATCTGACCTCAGCCCCGCTTCCACTTGCTCTCTGAACTTCAGCAATCTGGGATCTTCTCTTTGAGCTTCTCTGATCTCTTCTATCAGTGTCGGATGGATCTGAAATGCCATCAACTTCACGGATCCACTGGCCCTCCGAATCATCATCAAATCTCGTTGCCTCATCTCCTTGAGTAACTCCTCTTGCTGAGTGAGCAGCATAACCATGTTGGCTTCAGGTCTTCTACTCAGGGCATCCGGCACAACATTAACCTTACCAGGATGGTACTGTAGATCTATATCATTATCTGCCATCAACTCAAACCATCGCCTTTGCCTTTGCCTCATATTCAACTCCTTCTGAGTGAAAATGTACTTCAAGTTTTTGTGATTGGTGTATATCAATACTCGGTCACCAAGTAGGTAATGCCTTCATATCTTCAACGCAAAGATCACAGCTGCCAGCTCTAGATCATGCGTTGGGTAGTTCTTCTCATGAAGCTTTAATTGCCTGAATGCATAAGCCACCACATGTCCATGCTGCATCAATACGTATCCAAGACCCTTCTCTGAAGCATCACTGTACACAACCATTCCTCCTCTCCCTGAGGATGTCTTCAAGATTGGAGCTGAAATCAACTTGTTCTTCAACTCCTCAAAAGCAGACGCACACTCCTCAGTACTTCTCTCCCTTCCTGGTAAGCTTAGTCAAAGGAGTTGCAATCTTCGAGAAGTCCTGCACGAACCTTCGATAAGATCCAGCTAGTCTGATGAAGCTCCTGATCTCTGTCACGGACTTCGGAGTTGGCCAATCCTTCACCGCCTGAATCTTGCTGGGATCCACCGAGATTCCTTCCTTAGAAACAACATGGCCCAAGAATGCTATACTCTCTAGCCAGAACTCATACTTGCTAAGTTTGGCATGAAGCTGCTCAAGTCGGAGAGTCTGTAGCACAACCCTGAGATACTCTGCATGCTCCTCTTTATTCTTGGAATAGACCAAAATATCATCAATGAATACCAATACAAACTTATCCAAATAGGGTGAGAAGATTCTATTCATCAAGTCCATAAAGACTGCTAGGGCATTTGTTACTCCAAAGGGCATAACTATGAACTTGTAGTGACCGTAGCGAGTCCTAAACGCCGTCTTCTGGATGTCTTCCTTCTTCACCTTCAACTGATGGTACCCCGACTGTAGATCTAACTTAGAGAATACTAGGGCCCCATGAAGTTGATCAAAGAGATCATCAATCCTCGACAAATGGTACTTGTTCTTAATGGTGACTTTGTTCAATTCTCTGTAATTAATACACAACCTCTTGTCACCATCCTTCTTGTTTGCCAACAACACTGGCGCTCCCCAAGGTGAAGTACTCGGTCTAATCAGACCCTTGCTCGAATACTCCAGCAACTGCTCCTTTAATATAGCCAATTCAGTTGGTGCCATCCGGTACGGTGCTTTAGAGATGGGAGTCGCTCCTAGAATAAGGTCAATAGAGAACTGCACAACTCTGTCAAGTGGAAGTCCTGATATCTCCTCAAATACATTCAGGAATTCATTCCATACTGACACCGTCTTCTTCTTTGGCATAATCCAATTGATCTTCCTTCTGGAGGGACTTGCGTTCTCCAAAGAACTGAAACTCCGGTTGGTGTGAAATCCTGAAGATCACCTTCTTGTTCCGACAGTCGATCACCGCATGATACTTGCTGAGCCAAGTCATGTCTAGGATCACATCGCACCCTCCAGTGTCCAGTACGAACATGTCAGCTTCTAACTTCCTACCACATAACTCCACAGTGCACGCCTTGCAAATCTTGTTAGTAATGACTACCCCATTCCCCGTACTAATTTCCCACTGGTCACCCATACATATTAGGGGTATAAAATACAAAGCAGTAAATCTACTAGATATGAAGTAATGTGATGCATCGGAGTCAAAGAGTGATAAAACTGGAACTAAGTGGACCAAAATTATACCTGCCACTACTTCTCCAGATGCCTCAGCTCCTCTACTATCAAGTTGTAGGCCTGGCCTCTCCCGTGGCCTACTCCAGTCTTGGGTCCCCTCTTAGCCTGACCCAGGGTCTGACGCTGGGGAGGAAGTGGAGCTCCTCTGCTTACTGGTCCTGAATTTCTCCTCATCGGTGGTGCCGAAAATGCTGGGAGAGCTGCTCAAGCTGGAGGTGCTCGTGGCGCCACTCGAGCTGGAAGTGTTGGTGGTGCTGGAGTTGCATTCCAGGTCTTCTTGAATGGACACTCTCCTACTGAGTGGTTGCCGGATCCGCATGCCAAACACAGTCCATTGGCCATACGGCAGTTCCGCTGATTGTGCCCAGACTTCTGACAGTATCCACACACCAGCTGCTGAGAAAGAGGCAGAAAAGGCCGCTTGGCTACTGGGGCACCAAAAGATCTGACTGGATTCCCTCTGTGCACCTGCTGGAATTGGCGCTTCATAGGCTTGTACTGCAGCTCAACTCTCCTCTTCTTCTCCAATCCATGCTCCACATCCAAGCAATAAAAGAACTTGGGAGTATGTCTTCAGCTGGTGGGGTATAAGTAACATCTGGATATCCACCCTCAGTCCTTACTGAAACCTGCTAGCTCTCTTCTCCTCGTTGGCCACCATGTATGGTGCAAACTGACTAAATCTCAGGAATTCAGCAGCATACTCATCTACCGATCGATTCCACTGCTGCAGCTTGATAACTACTCCTCCATCTCCTTCTGAGCTGTTGCAGGGAAAAACCTCTAATAGAAGCCCTTCGAGAACTGGTCCCAAGAGATGGGCTTCCCAGCCTCGCCTCTTCGGCTAGCCACCAGGTCCTCGCCACATCCTTCAGCTGGATCTTGACTACTTCCACCTGGTTCTCACCAGAAATTCTGGCCGCCTTCAAAAGATCAGTCATGTCGATCAACCACTGCTCTACATCCAGAGGCTTCTCCGTACCCGAAAATTCTGCCGGCTGCAATCTCCTGAAATCCGATATAGTACCCGACCTCTGCTTCCGGGGTGCAGTCAGCAATCCTTATCCAAGAGCTCTGTCTGCTGCTGCTGGCTAGTCATCATCCTCTGGAGTATCCTCATCATGTTGTTATCCCCGTACGGACCTTCACGGGAAGTGCCGAGACCGTTACGTGTCCCCCGTCTCTCCATATTCGAGCTAACTGAAAAGATGACGGAATATGAGATTTCAGAAATCAAGGGATGGATTTTCAAGAAAGAATAGATAACTTCGTACTTGTGATTGAAATGTATAGTAAAGACTTGTCTGACTGTAACGCCCCGATCCCGCAAGTACGGGGACGTTATGGCGACGTACATACGCGAGGTGAAAACACGCTCACGCGTAAGCCTCAGTACAGTACATACCCTCCATATAGACATGGGTCCCAGCATGAAATAAGTACAAGAATACCTGTAGAAAGAGGTCAGCGATCATAACAGATATGATAAATAGGGACAAATAAGATCACAGAAATAAATGACTAAGATACCTATGAATAGGCCAGATGAGGAATCTCCTATGTGACTCCAAGGCCCTGCCCGATAATACGATAACTCCGATCCCCAATCTGGGCACGCAAACCCAGGGTCGTCAGAAAGCGACCTAGTGAGTGGTAAAATGAAGGAGGCAGTAATATACTATAATAATACAAGCACGATACATATATATATAATACATGATGTTGTAATAGTGACACTATATAATAAGTATATAATAAGCAGTAGAAAAATATAAACATGTAAGCAATGGAAATATATAAACAGGCCATCTTTTAGTTTCATTACTACCTAACTGGTTATCATCGGGTCATGTCTCTAATCGTATCCAGGTTTTATCATAAATAATATCGTCTAGGGGTGACGTAATAGATATGAATGTGCTAGTGCTGACGTGACCGAAGTGAACATGCAGGTGGGCATATGCAATATGAACATGCAAATGGGCATATACAATAGAATCATCATACGGTATCGTGCATATACAGTCATGATGTCTGCAAGGAATACAGGAAACAGACCATATGCAATGCATAATATACATGTACATGAATTGCATGCTACCACATGGAATGTAACGAATATCAAAAATGTAACATGATATACAGGTGACATGATAGCGAATAAATAATCGGAACAGCACAAGTATATCTACACAATAGGATACATATATCAGGCATGTCATGTTCTTTATACAATAATAACAATCAGTAGCACCTGATATTTTAATCAATCTCTTCCAGTGTCTCATACCACTGGTAGTTCATACTGGAGCCCGCACTCCAGTCGAACCCATCCGGACATGGCATACGGGTATCATTATCCAAACGAGAGAGTGATCAAATAACAAGTGTTTCTGACGTCACTATTGTTGGGTTATTAAATGTATCATGTACTACGTCTGAATAGTAAGTGCACTGAGGATGCCTCCATCATGCCGACACCCCGCGATGTGGGATTCTAGAGGTGGCCCCCACGGATTCAAGAGGTGGCCCCCACCATGTCTGTAGTGTGGCACTTTGTTCCGTGTGGCACTTAGTTCCACACACCATGTGCCGGACGCCAGCATGACCGTGCGTATAATGGGAATACCATGTATAACAAGAATACTGAGTCTGATCAGTAACAATATCAATAACAAGAACACTGGAGACATCCTCGTCACCCAACACCAGAGGGAGGTGAGGATTCTAGAGGTGGCCCCCACGGATTCAAGAGGTGGCCCCCACCACGGATAGGTGTGATGTGGCACTTTACTCCGTGTGGCACTTAGTTCCACACATGTTCCGCCGGACGCTGGCATGACTGTGCTAATAGCTGGTGTACCAGAAGCAAGTATGAACTACACAGTATATCAAGTACTAGGACAGTACATGGTTGCATGATAACGAGAAACAGGAAACAGTAGATGTGAGATGCCACACATCGCATATCAACAGATCATATATCCAGTAACGGAATAACAATATCAGTAATGGGAACACGTATGCAGTAACGGAAATAACAATCTCAGTAACGGGAAAACAAGCATATAACAGGAATATGGGGATAACATGGGACAATAATACTGTAATATGCACGGGGATCCATATGACAAGAATAGTGAAACCATACATGCATGTGTGGTCGTGATATGTAAACATGCCGTGTGTGATGATATGTATGATGATAATAATAATATGAAATGTGGTAGCCCGTGCATGGTTATATCCGCGTACTAGTGGAACATAGATGTGTAGCTCTAATTCGTAGAACATATCTGCGAAGCACTAAGCACTAGTACCTGTAATATGAAATGCGGTAGTCCGTGTATCATGTAGTACCATGTTCTACGGTGTCTAGCATGCATGTCTCGTGACAGTGTAGTGTCATAGCGTCTCTGTGGATACGTATACATATAACGTGACTGTGATACAAGACATGTCATAATGGTGCACAAGAATATGGTGACATGGTGGCCCGGGTGTCAGTGAATGTGCAGGTATAATGACCGTGTCCGAGTTGTCTCTGCCAATATGTATTGGTATTCGAAGTGCCTCTTTATCTTTCTTCTAAATCAGGAAATACCTAACCATATTCTAGGTTATTCTTAATACAATACATGTCCAATCATTACTAGTTAATAATTATTAGTTACCGTTATTTATCCATAATCAAGATCTATCAATCCATTGCATTAAACATGAAAAAAATATAATTTATAAAATAAAAACACTCACAAACTAGTCATAGGGAGGTAGCTCTCTTCTCCACGATCGCAACGGATCCAGAGTTGCCCGAATCGGAGTCCGGATGCTCCAGATATCGCTCGAATACTAAAAATACTACAAAAGGGTTAATTATGTAATAAACTAAAAAGATTCAGGGGGCTATTGGTAATTTTACAGGGGCCTAAACGTAAATTATAATTTTACAGGGGTTAAAGGAAATTATACCTTTAACGGGTCGGGTTTGGGTATAATCTGGTCGGGTTTGGATATAAACCCGCACCCAAACCCACTGGGTTTTTACCCAATAGAAGCAACGGCAGCAGCAGCCTTGAGCTGCTGCTGTCGCCCACTGCGGCCGCCGCCCGGCCGCCTGGCCGGCGCGGCCTGTCCCGCTGGCGCGGCTGCCCAGCAGCCGCCGGCGCTTCCCCGGCACTGCTGGCGCCGGATCTCCCACGTGCGAGAGCAAGAGAGGAGTAGGTGGGGCTGATGCCCCCCACCAGCTCCGCCGGCCTTGCCGGCCTCCGGCGTGCCGCCGGCTCGCCTGCTGACGGTCTGCAGAGAGAGAGAGGGAGAGAGATGTGGAGAGAGAGAGAGAGAAATGAAGAGAGAGAGTAGAGAGAGAGGGTTTAGAGAGAGACAGCTTGGGAAAGTGAGAGAGAATAGAGGAGAGAGGGGGGGATTTTATAAAGGAGGAGAGAGTCGGTGGAGAGAGGCGGTGGGTGGATTTCTCTGGAAGAAGGAAGAAGGAGAGAAAGAAAAAAAAGAAAAGAAGATTAAAAAAATAATATTTTATTATTATTAAATTGGCCCGATATTCGACCAGCTCCGAATGGTGCCCAAAAATTACAAAAAATAGAGAATAATATCTTGAGACGTAATATGAAGACGGTTTGTAGAAACTCGATCCGTTTTGCAAATTAAAAATTCTGGAGTGTCTCGTCGATACGGGCGACACCAGTTTGGCCGGATTTTCGATAAATTCAGAAAATTTCCCAAAAATACCCTAACGTAGGTCCATGATTCTAAGGCATACGGTGAAAGCTGATTCTCAAAATTCGACTCCGTTTGTGAAATAAAAATTGGAAGGTCGGTTATCGGTATCGAGCGACACCGACTACGGAGATTTTCCAAAATAATTCAGAAAAATTTCAGAAAATCTTGAAAAATCTAAAATATTAGAAAATGATTTTAAACTGAAATCAACTCAATCGGACTACAATGGAGGTCAAATCAATTTTGTACGTCGTATCGCGTAACGATACGGTGATACGTACACCGGGGAGCAGGGGGTTACATTTCTCCCCACCTTACAAAAATTGCGTCCTCGTAATTTCCATTCAGGTGTGAGAACAATATTTCTAACCCCAAAGCTGAAAGGGTACGGGTCCACGACACTTCCGCTGCGCACTCTGCTATCTATAAGGAACTCGGGACGGAGAAGTATGGTAGTGAACGGATTCTAACGGATGGGAAGTAAGACGATGCAAGGATAATTAGAAGAAAATCGGATGTTCTGGTTGACAACTAGAAGGAAGGAAGGAATACAAATGAGTCAAGGAATGAATTGTCAAGGTCATGGTATTCTTGTACTCGTTGCTGGAATCCCCAAATTCAGATACAGATCAAAGAATCTAAACCTGATTGTACTGTTGGTAAGAGCCCAAGGATTGACCCCGGTGGTTACCCACACCAGGTGTGGACCTAAACTCTGATACCACTCTGTAACACCCCGATCCCGCAAGTACGGGGACGTTATGGCGACGTACATACGCAAGGTGAAAACACGCTCACGCGTACGTTAAGCCTCAGTACAGTACATACCCTCCATATAGACATGGGTCCCAGCATGAAATAAGTAAAAGAATACCTGCAGAAAGAGGTCAGCGATCATAACAGATATGATAAATAGGGACAAATAAGATCACAGAAATAAATGACTAAGATACCTATGAATAGGCCAGATGAGGAATCTCCTATGTGACTCCAAGGCCCTGCCCGATAATACGATAACTCCGATCCCCAATCTGGGCACGCAAACCCAGGGTCGTCAGAAAGCGATCTAGTGAGTGGTAAAATGAAGGAGGCAGTAATATACTATAATAATACAAGTACGATACATATATATAATACATGATGTTGTAATAGTGACACCATATAATAAGTATATAATAAGCAGTAGAAAAATATAAACATGTAAGCAATGGAAATATATAAACAGGCCATCTTTTAGTTTCATTACTACCTAACTGGTTATCATCGGGTCATGTCTCTAATCGTATCCAGGTTATATCATAAATAATATCGTCTAGGGGTGACGTAATAGATATGAATGTGCTAGTGGTGACGTGACCGAAGTGAACATGCAGGTGGGCATATGCAATATGAACATGCAAATGGGCATATACAATAGAATCATCATACGGTATCGTGCATATACAGTCATGATGTCTGCAAGGAATACAGGAAACAGACCATATGCAATGCATAGTATACATGTACATGAATTGCATGCTACCACATGGAATGTAACGAATATAAAAATGTAACATGATATACAGGTGACATGATAGCGAATAAATAATCGGAACAGAACAAGTATATCTACACAATAGGATACATATATCAGGCATGTCATGTTCTTTATACAATAATAACAATCAGTAGCACCTGGTATTTTAATCAATCTCTTCCAGTGTCCCATACCACTGGTAGTTCATACTGGAGCCCGCACTCCAGTCGAACCCATCCGGACATGGCATACGGGTACCATTATCCAAACGAGAGAGTGATCAAATAACAAGTGTTTCTGACGTCACTATTATTGGGTTATTAAATATATCATGTACTAGGTCTGAATAGTAAGTGCACTGAGGATGCCTCCATCATGCCGACACCCCGCGATGTGGGATTCTAGAGGTGGCCCCCACGGATTCAAGAGGTGGCCCCCCACCATGTCTGTACTGTGGCACTTTGTTCCGTGTGGCACTTAGTTCCACACACCATGTGCCGGACGCCAGCATGACCGTGCGTATAACGGGAATACCATGTATAACAAGAATACTGAGTCTGATCAGTAACAATATCAATAACAAGAACACCGGAGACATCCTCGTTACCCAACACCAGACGGAGGTGAGGATTTTAGAGGTGGCCCCCACAGATTCAAGAGGTGGCCCCCACCACGGATAGGTGTGATGTGGCACTTTGCTCCGTGTGGCACTTAGTTCCACACATGTTCCGCCGGACGCTGGCGTGACTGTGCTAATAGCTGGTGTACCAGAAGCCAAGTATGAACTACACAGTATATCAAGTACTAGGACAGTACATGGTAGCATGATAACGGGAAGCAGGAAACAGTAGATGTGAGATGCCACACATCGCATATCAACAGATCATATATCCAGTAACGGGAATAACAATATCAGTAATGGGAACACGTATGCAGTAACGGAAATAACAATCTCAGTAACGGGAAAACAATCATATAACAGGAATCGGGGATAACATGGGACAATAATACTGTAATATGCACGGGGATCCATATGACAAGAATAGTGAAACCATACATGCATGTGTGGTCGTGATATATAAACATGCCGTGTGTGATGATATGTATGATGATAATAATATTATGAAATGTGGTACCCCGTGCGTGGTTATATCCGCGTACTAGTGGAACATAGATGTGTAGCTCTAATTCGTAGAACATATCTGCGAAGCACTAAGCACTAGTACCTGTAATATGAAATGCGGTAGTCCGTGTATCATGTAGTACCATGTTCTACGGTGTCTAGCATGCATGTCTCGTGACAGTGTAGTGTCATAGCGTCTCTGTGGATACGTATACATGTAACGTGACTGTGATATAAGATATGTCATAATGGTGCACAAGAATATGGTGACATGGTGGCCCGGGTGTCAGTGAATGTGCAGGTATGATGACCGTGTCCGAGTTGTCTCTGCCAATATGTATTGGTATTCGAAGTGCCTCTTTATCTTTCTTCTAAATCAGGAAATACCTAACCATATTCTAGGTTATTCTTAATACAATACATGTCCAATCATTACTAGTTAATAATTATTAGTTACCGTTATTTATCCATAATCAAGATCTATCAATCCATTGCACTAAACATGAAAAAAAATATAATTTATAAAATAAAACACTCACAAACTAGTCATAGGAAGGTAGCTCTCTTCTCCACGATCGCAACGGATCCAGAGTCGCCCGAATCGGAGTCCGGATGCTCCAGATATCGCCCGAATACTAAAAATACTACAAAAGGGTTAGTTATGTAATAACTAAAAAGATTCAGGGGTCTATTGGTAATTTTACAGGGGCCTAAATGTAAATTATATTTTTACAGGGGTTAAAAGGAAATTATACCTTTAACGGGTCGGGTTTGGGTATAATCGGGTCGGGTTTGGATATAAACCCGCACCCAAACCCACTTGGGTTTTACCCAATAGAAGCAACGGCAGCAGCAGCCTTGAGCTGCTGCTGCCGCCCACTGCGGCCGGCGGGGCCTGTCCCGCCGGCGCGGCTACCCAGCAGCTGCCGGCGCTTCCCCGGCACTGCTCCGGCGCCGGATCTCCCACGTGCGAGAGCAAGAGAGGAGTGGGTGGGGCTGATGCCCCCCCACCAGCTCCGCCGGCCTGGCCGGCCTCCGGCGTGCCGCCGGCTCGCCTGCTGATGGTCTGCAGAGAGAGAGAGGGAGAGAGATATGGAGAGAGAGAGAGAGAGAGAAATGAAGAGAGAGAGAGAGAGTAGAGAGAGAGAGGGTTTAGGGAGAGAGAGCTTGGGAGAGTGAGAGAGAATAGAGGAGAGAGGGGGGGATTTTATAAAGGAGGAGAGAGTCGGTGGAGAGAGGCGGTGGGTGGATTTCTCTGGAAGAAGGAAGAAGGAGAGAAAAGAAAAGAAAAGAAAAGAAGATTAAAAAATAATATTTTATTATTATTAAATTGGCCCGATATTCGACCAGCTCCGAATGGTGCCCAAAAATTACAGAAAATAGAGAATAATATCTTGAGACGTAATATGAAGACGGTTTGTAGAAACTCGATCCGTTTTGCAAATTAAAAATCTCGGAGTGTCTCGTCGATACGGGCGACACCAGTTTGGCCGGATTTTCGATAAATTCAGAAAATTTCCCAAAAATACCCTAACGTAGGTCACATGATTCTAAGGCATACGATGAAAGCTGATTCTCAAAATTTGACTCCGTTTGTGCAATAAAAATTGAAAGGTCGGTTATCGGTATCGAGCGACACCGACTACGGAGATTTTCCAAAATAATTCAGAAAAATTTCAGAAAATCCTGAAAATCTAAAATATTAGAAAATGATTTAAAACTGAAATCAACTCAATCGGACTACAACGGAGGTCAAATCAATTTTGTACGTCGTATCGCGTAACGATACGGTGATACGTACACCGGGGAGCAGGGGGTTACATTTCTCCCCACCTTACAAAATTGCGTCCTCGTAATTTCCATTCAGATGTGAGAACAATATTTCTAACCCCAAAGCTGAAAGGGTACGGGTCCACGACACTTCCGCTGCGCACTCTGCTATCTATAAGGAACTCGGGACGGAGAAGTATGGTAGTGAACGGATTCTAACGGATGGGAAGCAAGACGATGCAAGGATAATGAGAAGAAAATCGATGTTCTGGTTGACAACTAGAAGGAAGGAAGGAATACAAATGAGTCAAGGAATGAATTGTCAAGGTCATGGTATCTTGTACTCGTTGCTGGAATCCCAAATTCAGATACAGATCAAAGAATCTAAACCTGATTGTACTGTTGGTAAGAGCCCAAGGATTGACCCGGTGGTTACCCACACCAGGTGTGGACCTAAACTCTGATACCACTCTGTAACACCCGATCCCGCAAGTACGGGGACGTTATGGCGACGTACATACGCGAGGTGAAAACACGCTCACGCGTACGTTAAGCCTCAGTACAGTACATACCCTCCATATAGACATGGGTCCCAGCATGAAATAAGTACAAGACTAGTACAGTACCTGCAGAAAGAGGTCAGGGATCATAACAGATATGATAAATAGGGACAAAAAGATCACAGAAATAAATGACTAAGATACCTATGAATATGCCAGATGAGGAATCTCCTATGTGACTCCAAGGCCCTGCCCGATAATACGATAACTCCGATCCCCAATCTGGGCACGCAAACCCAGGGTCGTCAGAAAGCGACCTAGTGAGTGGTAAAATGAAGGAGGTAGTAATATACTATAATAATACAAGCACGATACATATATATAATACATGATGTTGTAATAGTGACACCATATAATAAGTATATAATAAGCAGTAGAAAAATATAAACATGTAAGCAATGGAAATATATAAACAGGCCATCTTTTAGTTTCATTACTACCTAACTGGTTATCATCGGGTCATGTCTCTAACGTGTCTAGGTTATATCATAATAATATCGTCTAGGGGTGACGTAATAGATATGAATGTTCTAGTGGTGACATGACCGAAGTGAACATGCAGGTGGGCATATGCAATATGAACATGCAAATGGGCATATACAATAGAATCATCATACGGTATCGTGCATATACAGTCATGATGTCTGCAAGGAATACAGGAAACAGACCATATGCAATGCATAGTATACATGTACATGAATTGCATGCTACCACGTGGAATGTAACGAATATCAAAAATGTAACATGATATACAGGTGACATGTTAGCGAATAAATAATTGGAACAGAACAAGTATATCTACACAATAGGATACATATATCAGGCATGTCATGTTCTTTATACAATAATAACAATCAGTAGCACCTGGTATTTTAATCAATCTCTTCCAGTGTCCCATACCACTGGTAGTTCATACTGGAGCCCGCACTCCAGTCGAACCCATCCGGACATGGCATACGGGTACCATTATCCAAACGAGAGAGTGATCAAATAACAAGTGTTTCTGACGTCACTATTGTTGGGTTATTAAATGTATCATGTACTAGGTCTGAATAGTAAGTGCACTGAGGATGCCTCCATCATGCCGACACCCTGCGATGTGGGATTCTAGAGGTGGCCCCCACGGATTCAAGAGGTGGCCCCCACCATGTCTGTAGTGTGGCACTTTGTTCCGTGTGGCACTTAGTTCCACACACCATGTGCCGGACGCCAGCATGACCGTGCGTATAACGGGAATAAAATGCATAACAAGAATACTGTGTCTGATCCGTAACAATATCAATAACAAGAACACTGGAGACATCCTCGTCACCCAACACCAGACGGAGGTGAGGATTCTAGAGGTGGCCCCACGGATTCAAGAGGTGGCCCCCACCACGGATAGGTGTGATGTGGCACTTTGCTCCGTGTGGCACTTAGTTCCACACATGTTCCGCCGGACGCTGGCGTGACTGTGCTAATGGCTGGTGTACCAGAAGCCAAGTATGAACTACACAGTATATCAAGTACTAGGACAGTACATGGTAGCATGATAACGGGAAACAGGAAACAGTAAATGTGAGATGCCACACATCGCATATCAACAGATCATATATCCAGTAACGGGAATAACAATATCAGTAATGGGAACACGTATGCAGTAACGGAAAAAACAATCTCAGTAACGGGAAAACAAGCATATAACAGGAATCGGGGATAACATAGGACAATAATACTGTAATATGCACGGGGATCCATATGACAAGAATAGTGAAACCATATATGCATGTGTGGTCGTGATATGTAAACATGCCGTGTGTGATGATATGTATGATGATAATAATAATATGAAATGTGGTAGCCCGTGCATGGTTATATCCGTGTACTAGTGGAACATAGATGTGTAGCTCTAATTCGTAGAACATATCTGCGAAGCACTAAGCACTAGTACCTGTAATATGAAATGCGGTAGTCCGTGTATCATGTAGTACCATGTTCTACAGTGTCTAGCATGCATGTCTCGTGACAGTGTAGTGTCATAGGCGTCTCTGTGGATACGTATACATGTAACACGACTGTGATACAAGACATGTCATAATGGTGCACAAGAATATGGTGACATGGTGGCCCGGGTGTCAGTGAATGTGCAGGTATGATGACCGTGTCTGAGTTGTCTCTGCCAATATGTATTAGTATTCGAAGTGCCTCTTTATCTTTCTTCTAAATCAGGAAACACCTAACCATATTCTAGGTTATTCTTAATACAATACATGTCCAATCATTACTAATAGTTAATAATTTTAGTTACCGTTATTTATCCATAATCAAGATCTATCAATCCATTGCACTAAACATGAAAAAAAAATGTAATTTATAAATAAAAAACACTCATAAACTAGTCATAAGGAGGTATCTCTCTTCTCCACGATCGCAACGGATCCAGAGTCGCCCGAATCGGAGTCCGGATGCTCCAGATATCGCCCGAATACTAAAAATACTACAAAAGGGTTAATTATGTAATAACTAAAAAGATTTAGGGGCTATTGGTAATTTTACAGGGGCCTAAACGTAAATTATATTTTTGCAGGGGTTAAAAAGAAATTATACCTTTAACGGGTCGGGTTTGGGTATAATCGGGTCGGGTTTGGATATAAACCCGCACCCAAACCCACTTGGGTTTTTACCCAATAGAAGCAACGGCAGCAGCAGCCTTGAGCTGCTGCTGCCGCCCACTGCGGCCGCCGCCCGGCCGCCGCGGCCTGTCCCGGCCGCCGCGGCCTGTCCCGCCGGCGCGGCTGCCCAGCAGCCACCGGCGCCCCCGGCACTGCTCCGGCGCCGGATCTCCCACGTGTGAGAGCAAGAGAGGAGTGGGTGGGGCTGATGCCCCCCCAGCTCCGCCGGCCTGGCCGCCCTCCGGCGACGCCAGCCTGGCCTGCCGGCCTCCGGCGTGCCGCCGGCTCGCCTGCTGACGGTCTGCAGAGAGAGAGGGAGAGAGATATGGGGGGGAGAGAGAGAGAAATGAAGAGAAAGAGTAGAGAAAGAGAGAGAGAGAGGGTTTAGAGAGAGAGAGAGCTTAGGAGAGTGAGAGAGAATAGAGGAGAGAGAGGGAGGATTTTATAAAGGAGAAGAGAGTCGGTGGAGAGAGGCGGTGGGTGGATTTCTCTGGAAGAAGGAAGAAGGAGAGAAAGAAAAGAAAAGAAAAGAAAAGAAGATTAAAAAATAATATTTTAATATTATTAAATTGGCCCAATATTCGACCAGCTCCGAATGGTGCCAAAAATTACAGAAAATAGAGAATAATATCTTGAGACGTAATATGAAGACGGTTTGTAGAAACTCTATCCATTTTGCAAATTAAAAATTCCGGAGTGTCTCGTCGATACGGGCGACACCGGTTTGGCCGGATTTTCGATAAATTCAGAAAATTCCCAAAAAATACTCTAACGTAGGTCACATAATTCTAAGGCATACGGTGAAACCTGATTCTCAAAATTCGACTCCATTTGTGAAATAAATCAGAAGGTCGGTTATCGGTATCGAGCGACACCGACTACGGAGATTTTCCAAAATAATTCAGAAAAATTCCAGAAAATCCTGAAAAATCTAAAATATTAGAAATGATTTTTAAAACTGAAATCAACTCAATCGGACTACCACGGAGGTCAAATCAATTTTGTACGTCGTATCGCGTAACGATACGGTGATACGTACACCAGGGAGCAGGGGGTTACACTGACTCAGTCGCAAATTAACCCAATATTAATTTGCAGACTAGTTGTATTGAAGGTGTAAGAGCCTAAGCTGTGATACAAACGGTGGCGACCCGATCCTGGCGGGTACGGGGACGCCACTGAGACGTACATACGCAGGGCGATGGTACCATCACGTATGTACGCTAAGCATCAATACAACACGATACAGGGATCAGAGGCGGAAATACGTGATATTATACACTCCAACACAAAATAGTACAAGTACTTAGTCATCATAGATTGTGACATAATATTACATAAATATTACATCACCAGGTAGTACAAAAGTAAACTGAACATGATACAAAATATAAAGACTCATGAGCTGGAGAGGGAATCTCGCGAGCGTGGAAGACGGGATGGAACTACGGCTGATCTGCCTGCTCCTCGAAGTAGGCCTGGTCTTCAGCTGAAGGGTCCACCTTGGTCCAAGCTGCTAAATCTGGACATGCAAATTCAGGATTGTTAGTGGACAACCCAGGGAGTGCAAGAAGAACCCAAATGGTAAGTACAAATAATAACAAGTGCATCACGTCAAGTATAATGTACCCAAATCAATAAGCATGGACTGACCACAATAAATAGTGAAATATGGAAATAACATTAGAATTTATGTGGCATGAAATAAAAGCAAGTGTAGCAGGTCAAATGTCATGTAATCAAATTAGCAAGCATGGAGTAACTATAATAAATAGGAAGTATGGAAATGACACTAAAATTTATGTAACATGAAGTCAATTATCAAGTTATTATTAAGACTCGTCCAATTTGTATGTTTCGGTATATGACCGGTGCCATATACTTCCGCATACAAGTCTAGCGAGGTTGGTTATTAGAAATTGATGGGGAACGACGAACCATATTTAGAAGGGGTCCCGTGCATGCCCGGGACAACGGTCCAGGAGTATCCGGTACTGAGCCGGAACGTACCGCTAGGCACTGGGACTTACTATATGCCCGAAGGTCTCAGTATACTCCCGAACAGGAATAGAGTGTCACCGTTCC
>JAVJIF010025586.1:0-84476 GCA_038442645.1 Agave tequilana | reverse complement strand
TTTTTAGGCTGACACACCTTACTGGTTGTCACTTAATTAATAGGGTCCTTTCTTCCTGTTTTAGATGGCAAAACCTCATTCTTAGTTCTTTATCCTGAAAATACTATTTAAGTTACCTCTAAAAGTTTTTGGGAGCGTATCTTGTTCAAATCGCGAAAAAGTCCATGATAAATTAGATCCTCGAGCACTTCAGTGTATGTTTTTAGGATATTCTCGGACACAAAGGATATTGATATTGAAATCCTGTCAGTAGCAAGTATGTTGATTTGTGAATGTCACTTTCTTTGAAAACACACCTTACTTTTCAACCTCTCAGGGTTCTACTGCAACTCTTTTGGCCACTCATGTTAAGCTTGTACGACAACTTCCCTTCTTATCAGTTGTTTGTTTTCTACTGAAGTGTCTGAGCTTCCCACAACTCTTCAAAAAGTACTAGTTCTTGTACTTAGCATCCTATAGCTAAGGTATTGTCTTTCTCATTTATCTTCTATGTACTTTAGTTTTGCAACTATATTATCTTCTGTCTCCCTAATATCTTATTGTGATGTTATGTTGGATCCTAAATGAAAAAGTGCTATGGATGAAGAGATTGATTGTTTTGCATGCTAATGAAACATAAGAATTAACTTTTTTACCACCTAGAAAACAAACTATTAATTGTCGATGGTATACACTATCAATTTATCTCTAATCAGATTATTGCTTGAAGGCACGGTTGGTTGCCGAAAGCTACATACAGACTTATGACGTTCATTATTTGAGACTCTCTAATAGCTCTTCTGAATTTTGTTTGGATTCTTTATCAGTTGCAGCAGTGAAGCAATGGAGACCTTCAAAAGGAGGTGTTTATGCTTTGTATCAATAGATATTAAAAATATATTCTTCATGAAGATCTTCAAGAGGAGGTGTATATGTTTTAGCTCCCCAGTTATGAGATTCAAGGGAGACGGATAAGGTCTACAAACTCAAAAAAAAAATCTATGATTTGAAGTAATCTCCACGAACATGGTTTAACAAATTCAGTAATGTCATGTGCACGCTATGGATTGAGACGGAGCTCTTCTGATCACTCTATATTATAAGACTTTTCTACAGCCGACTATTCAGTTTATGTTGAGGATATTGTTATCATTGGATATGATCATCAAGGTATTATTCAGTTAAAACCTTATTTGATTTCTCATTTTCATATGAAAAAACCTTAGTTTCTTCAAGTATTTTCAAGAGATCAATGTTACTTGATCTTTGAAAAGTCTATCTTTGTCTCAAAAAAATATTTTACTAATTTGTTTGAAAAAAACTGATACATTAGGATCTAAACCTATTGATATTCTTATAAATCTTAATATTCATTTTAATCAAAATCTAAGAGAACCGTTTGCTTATCCTAGACAATATAAATGATTGATTGACAAGACAAACTAATTTACTTTAACTGTCACTCGAGTTGATATTATGTTTGTTGTGGGTATGTTAAGTCGATATATGCAGAGTTCGTATCAGCTTCATTGGACTGTTGCCTGTTGTATTTTGCATTATCTTAAAAAGGCTCCAGGTAAATGATCGTATTATTGTTTTTCATCTCATTTGAATATTGTGTGATATTTTGATGCTGATTAGACTGGTGATCTTATTGATCGTTGTTCTACTACTGATTATTACACTTTTTTAGAAGCAATTTGGTGACATGTCGATGTAAAAAACAAAATATTATTGCTCGATCCAGTGATGAGGCTGAGTATAGAGCCTGACTCATACAACTTCTGAATTGATGCGGATTCAAACTATTCTTTGTGAAATGGGTGTCACCTACAACAAGTCAATGGTGATGTATTGTGACAATCAAGTGGCTATATATATATATATATATATATATATATATATATATATATATATAGAGAGAGAGAAGAGAGATAGACTTGTATCCTTTCAAAAGGATTTGATCCCGGATCCTTCCCACTCAAATTCAACCCTCCAACATTCGAATACAAGATCCACTCCGTTGAAGTTGATCTATACTATTTCAAGTATCTATAAACCAAAAAAAAGTGTTTTAAATACTTTTTGCCCATCCATCAAGCGACGCAAAATGGACGGCCGAAAGTAGTGAGTTGGTTAGATCTATGTCTTTAGACATACAAATTCTCGATCCGACCATTTCATTATGATCTAAACATTTAAAAACCCCTATAAACTAATTTTTGTTAGATTTCAAATGTTCTACACCGTTAAACTAACCAACTCACTATTTAGGCCGTCCGTTTTCCCCTACTTGATGGATGGGCAAAAGTATTTAAAACACTTGATTTTTGGTTTATAGATACTTGAAATAGTATAGATCAACTTCAACGGAGTGGATCTTGTATTCAAATGTTGGAGGGTTGAATTTGAGTGGGAAGGATCCGGGATCAAATCCTTTTGAAAGGATACAAGTCTATCTCTCTCTCTCTCTCTCTCTCTCTCTCTCTCTCTATATATATATATATATATATATATATATATATATATTGCTAATAATCTTGTTTTTCATGAGCGAACAAAATATATTGAAGTCAATTGTCACATTATCAGACATGGTGATAACACATCGGATAGTCACTTGTTCGTCACATCGAGTTGTCAACTCGGAGATATCTTCACCAAGTCTTATGTAGAAAGAGTTTTTTAATTTTTTGTACAAAATTGGGCATGATTGACATCATGCTCCAACTTAAGGGGGAATATTAGAGTAGAAATAAAATTCTTTATTAGAGTAGAAATAGCATTCTTCTTTTTTTTTACTTTGGATCCTCCTACTTCAAGTAGGAAATTGTCTATTCTCCTCGTCCTATTGAGACATATACTTTTTTTCTTTATAAATAAACAACCACACTTTAATTGAGGGTATATGGTCTTCTCTTCATCTTCTTCACCTCAAAAGATTGATTTGGTGATTATGTGCTTTTGTAGTAATGGTTTTATATAAATCTAATGAAGATATAGTACTTTCAAAACCTAGGTGACTGCCTTGCTAATTCACATTGACAACCAAAAGCTTAATTTCTGAGGATGGCCACTTCCAAAGTATAATTAACACTTCATTCTTATTTTATAATTTTTTTACTTTTCAAGTTTTTAATCTTATTAATATTTTATAGACCTAATCAATTCTTATTGTAATTGCATAATTCAACTTTATGGGTATGGCCAACCTTGTGAAAAGGAATAATTTGGAGAAGTTGGAAGAGTTGGAAGTAGGGGTGCCACCGGATACAGATTATCCGCAGATATCCGCATCCGAATCCGGCTCCAATCCGGATACGGATATCATTTTTTCACATCCGTCAATATTCGTATCCGTATCCGTATCCGAAAGGTAGGTGCGGATACGGATATGGTAAAGAATATCTTATTCGTATCCGATCCGATATCCGAATGTTGCGTGCTTCATAATGATATCGGTATGGAGAAAACTATTCTTCAATGGAATAAGGTATTAAATTTTGATATTTTGAGTTGGTGAAAAAGTAATAGTGAAAAGTATTCGATTCTTGCAAGAGCACCACATGATATTTTGAGTATTTCGACATCAACCATGTCATCCGAATCGGCATTTAGCACCGGAGGACGTGTAATCTATTGTTATAGAAGTCAAATGACAATGAAACATGAATGTATTGATATGTACACAATAAAATCATAGTATGTATCACATTTAATATTGTAGTAGATGAGATAAAAAGTAATATAAGTATTTCTGTTTAATTTATCTTTAACCATATCCATTTTTAACATATCCGATTAGTGTCCGCATCCGATCCGCTAATATCCGATTTATATCTGATATCCGATTTTGACGGATACGGATATCATTTTTCCACATCCGCCAATATCCGTATCCGTATCCGAAGGTTGGGTGCGGATATGGTAGAGTAATATCCGATCCGTATCCCATCCGATGGCACCCCTAGTTGGAAGCATAGGAAAGCCTATGTTGACAATTTTAAGCATTGAATTAGAAGAGAAGTCTTCCAATTCTTCAAAAAACATGTTAAATTTGCGCCACCTACAATGAGTGTTTTAAACAAGTCTAATGAAGCAAAGCTTCAGTTGCTCAAATTTGGTTTTTTTGAGTTTGGAAGCCCTAGGAAAACCTGTGGAACATGTTTAGGGCTGAAAATGGTCGGATCGGGCGGGTATAGAAAATTTATACCCAACCTGCTTAACTTCGAACCCGAAATCTGCCCAAACCCGACGACTTTGGGTAGCCACTTATCCGAATCCGCATGCGTTCAGGTCAGTGCAGGCGGGTGTAGGGTTGTGGCGGGGCGGTTTGGTTTTTTACATGGTCTTGATTTTTGTTCATTTTTAATTACATATTATTTGAGTTTATCGCAACATGCACCTAATTTGGCAATAACACTCCACTACACAAAATCATAATATTACATAATTCTACACAAATAAAATATGTAATAAACTCAATAAAACACATCACTATATTGCTTCACATCCTTCTGATTTACCACTCAATTTAAAAAAAAAATAACTATTATAAATTAAAAATAAATTACATTCTTTTTATATAGAGCTTTTGAACTAATCTAAACATTCATCCAAAGAGATGGACGTTTGAGATCAAAGCCATGCATATAGGTTTCGGGCGGGCGCGGACCGTGCCGTGCAAGTTTGGGTTCGGTTTTATGTGGGTCGGGTCAGAAGGGTTTTTGCTTAAATTTAACCCACCCGAATTGTTTTGTTTAAAACCCACTTATTTGGGTTTGGGTGGATTTTAAAGGATGCATCAACCTGGAGATTTTGGTCTGGGGCGATGCGAGTTCGGGTCAAACCCAACCAGATTCTCACCCCCTAAAAGTATCATATATATTATGTAAGTTTTGTTATAGAGTTCTAACCATGTCAGAAATTCGGCGTTCAGGAAAAGTTCAACGAGGATCGAAAGTTCAAAATTTGGGAAAGACGGGACAATTCAGAAATTGTTTGGCAAAAAGTTCAGTAGATGATGAGGGGAAGTGATATATAGAATATCCATAATGGTAAGTCATTTACAATCGAGCACATCATAGGATAGTGGGCTAGACCTTTCAAATTTCACCGAGGAAGCCCAGGTTCGAGTCTGAATGTGTACATATAAGGTGTATTATTTTAGGGAAAATACCTTAAACAAGTGATTAATCGTGGATCGACCGAGTCATTCACGAACTAAGTAAGACGTCGATCTGTTTGTTTTGCAATCTATTCAAAAATAATTTACAATCTTTTTGAAAATTCCGTGAATATTGTGACTATGACTCAATAGTATTTGAAGTTTAGAGTCCTAATAATTCTACAAGTCTTACTTGTGTAAGATTTAGTCTTGTATGAAGCCTATATAAAGAGAGGTTTATTCATGTTTTTATGACATGGCATCAGAGCCCTATGGTTTTTTATTCAGGTCTTAACAAGCACCCTACACACAGCATCATCTTTATTCTTTCAGTCCATCCTTTTTCTCCTCCTTTCTTTTTCTCCTCAAGCCCCCGTACCAAAAAGGGAAAATAACCAATTACTGTTTGCCCATAGTGGTCATTGTTTTTTTCTTTCCTTCTTTCCTCCGTTTCTTTCTTTCTTTCTACCTGAATAGAAAACAACAAAATATAAGATAGGCTGGAAGTCTAGTGATCCAACGACAATTGTTCTAGTCGTTATCGGTTTATCAAGTCAGATTTTGGTGATCCAGGAGTCGACTCACATGGTTTTGGGCATTCCAGAATGCACTAATGAGTTCTAGTTGGTCTGATTCTACTTGAATTTGATAGTTTTTTACTAGGTTTGAGGACCTATAAAACCTCTTCTTCTATTGTGTTTCAAGATATCTAACACCTTCTCATTTATTAAGTTGAGGATCTTTGAAGCCTCATCTTTACTGAGTTTGGGGATCTCTACCTTCTTTTGTACTCAATTGGAAAATCTCTAAAACCTCCTCTTCTATTGGGTTCGAGAATCTCTAAAATCTTCTATTCCATAACTCTGAGAGTCTCTAAAATCCTAACCTAATCCAGATGATGAATGTTTGACTTATCTCACAGTCTTCGCATAGGTGTACAATTCAGTTTTTGATTTGACCCAGATTAGCTTGGTTGGGTTTGCAACTTCAGCATCATTTTCAACATCAACAATTCAGCAGTCTGACATCATGATTAACATTCATAATTTGTTTTAAAACACTTGAACAATTTTAATGTTCATTTATTGTTTTTTATTAGACAAACTCTCAACGTCATATCATCATGAGTTTGAGAGGGGTGTTAGATATAATAAGTTTGGTCATAGAGTCCGATTAGTATTTGGAATTTTAGAGTTTTATCTTATTACAAGTCATAACTTGATTAGGAATTAGTGATGTATGAGGTTCATATAAGGAGATAGATTTGCTCATAATTTTACGTAATTGTATTTTGCAATTCTTCTGACATCAATAAAGATGCAGTCCTTCATAGTTTGACATTCTGCCGTCACAAAATAAGCTTCTTGGAGTCGTAATGAATGGTTTAATTTAGTGGTCAAAAGATTTCTATTCAGACCAAATTAGAAGGATATATATATAATATATATATATATATATATATATATATATATATATATATATATATATATATATACACGCGCGCGCGCAAATGGATATAACTTTTTTCCCTCCCCTTTCTTATCATTTTCACACCAATATATCGTGTTGGAATGTTGAGGAAGGCATAAATAAGATGGCCAAAAAGGTACATTCACCAAGAACCCAAGCCTAATGGCTAGAAGTAAGCTACTCTCAGTCAAAATTCAAACATGTCAAAAGGTTTTAATTTAGAACAAGACCCGATGTTAGCTCGTGTGAAGAATGATGTTAACTTAAGCATAGGTGTTACTATCATACAACACAGGATATGTTCATGCAATAAGATAGAACCGTTGCACATATCATGTGGTAGTATCGCTCGGTGAAGAATATTGTATGTTATATCCTAAGCATATCATACAACATGATACATATTAAACATATTAAGATACATCTAATTCATGTTTAAGTGAGCTATTAGGTTTATATTAGGTATTGTGTTTACCATTCGCTTCACTAAGAGGTATATAACATGATCTCAACCCGATAGCTAGAGACTTATACCTTCTTGAACTCTAAACATCCCCTCTCTCCTGTTCCCCTGTGCCCCAATTGAGTTCGCTGACAACTGACTGGGCTTCACGAAGCTTCCTGACTGGGCTTCACGAAGCTTCATCGACCTTTGCCGACCATGACCAAGTTTCATAGGACCTCAACAAGCTTTTTCCAGCTATATGCTGACTTTTTCAGCCATCTCTACAAGCTTCATCTGCCATCTGCATGATTCTCCTACCACCACTGGACTTCACCTCGCCGAGTAGCAAGATCCCTCTCCGACCAATCGATCGCCACCTGGCTACTCTGACCTTGCGAGTAACATTTTTTCTCTCTGAAGTGTAATTACTATTGATTCATCCCAATATTAGAAATGACAATTGCGGAGTAATGTTAATTAATTATTGTTACTATTGATTCCATTTCCCCACTTTGAAGTTAATGATTCGTCACTGTTACTATTGCTACTCTCTGTTTCCGTAACAGGTGTAAATCCTTCAATTTTCATATAATGTTGTCACTCACTGTTGTAGTATCGTTGCTAAGATTCATGTTAATGCTTTAAGTAAGTTTCAAGTAAATTTTTTACTTGTCATGGATAAGGGAATTGTTAATTAATATTTCTGCTGATTTTCTTTTTAATTTTCCTCCTAATTTATGGTCATTAGACTTGGATTTGTTATTTACTTACTTATACATACCTTCAAAATGTGTGTTTTACAGGATTCTAACACTTTTCCTTGGTTATTCATTAAATCAATGTTTAAATTTCTTCATGGTTTTTTTCGATAAATACTAGGTTTATATTAAATAATTTAACCATTGAACAAGGGTTAATATAACGATACATGCTATGACGCATTAAGCAATACAATTTCTATGGAAAATAATTCATGATATGTCCGATTCGACAACCGTCTTCTTTTAAGTATATATTTTATTGGAACATACAAAACACGACAATGACCAAATACTCAGGTTTATGATATTGTTGTCCATCATTAAGTTCTTCTAATATGGTCTTAGAATTAGTAATCCACTGAGGGTCCTAAATAAGCATTCAGAAAGATGATTTGGAAGAACGACTTTTGCAAGTGGCTCAGCCTAGAAGTGTCTAATTCCCAGTTCCCCACTTATCTACACAATAGACCAGATACAGGTTAAAATATCATAGTTTCCAAGAATGCATATAAGAGCCATTAATCTGCAAAATGCATAGCTTAAGACAATTTCATTTGAATTCTTAATTCCTTAGCTCTACTTAGGTAGCATGCTTCATGTAGGAGGCACCAGTTAGTTCCAACTAATGAATATGCTGCCAAGCTCCCCATTGTATAAAGAAAATACACCTCCATTGTTAGGCCTTGTTACTTCACTATAGAAGCCTAGTACTATCATTTTGAGTTTAGCTCACATCTTTTGACTAAGTAAATCCATTGCTTTCCTTCTCTTCTACCTTGATGAAATGATTCAGAACTCCACCAATTTATATTTCAGATTCTTGAGTCTCAGAATTCATCATCTAAATTTCCTTCGATCCGAGAATTTTCTCAAGTAAATATCTAAAGAATCACTCTCTCTTGGTACATGCACCACAATATAGTAATAGCTAAACAAGAAGCCTGATTTCTCCCTTTAATACACCACAAACTCTGCCCAGCTGTTCTGTTACAATGTATTTTCCCCTCATCCGCCAAAGCTTAGCCTACAGTCCATTACATAGGCAGATAATGAACCAGTGATGGATAAGTTATGTGGGACGAAGGGGATCTTAGTGTTTGTGGTGGAATTTTGGTGCAATTGGAAAAGAACAAGAGAGAAAAAGAAAGATATGATCGCGGATCGCAACCTGGATCTTGACTTCATCGCCTATGATTCAATCCATGAAATCAAAATCAATACCAAAGAAAATAGCTTATCAAAATTTTCATAATAATAATAGTTAAATATCAAAGACTACTACATGACTATATATAGACTACAATATGTGCACTATGCGTGCAATTATTGATCACCAATTCTAACTCCGTCTAAATTCAAAGAACTCTTAAATCCCAACCAAATCTATCCAAATCTAATTTAAATAAAAATCTCAAATCTACTAAATATAAACCGTTTATTCCCCCATCATTCTCCCCGGCTTGAAAGCATTCATCCTCGATGAATGTAGTGGTAGGTACAAGATAAGCACGACCGAGAGGAACTGAACCGCTTCATTAATCCTCAATCAGGCCAAGGTGGTGATCGGGGAATCAGCATTGATGCATTCTGGCTGAACCAAAGTGGTGGAAGTGGAACCGGCTTTCATGGCGAACCTGCCAAAGTTAGCGGTAGCTCGAAAAACATACGTGCAGCATAAGAAAGCAACTCAGCTCCACTAAGAATTAACTCACATAACAATGCACCAATCTCCGGTGAACTTGTCTCCTGTAGAAAAATATGCAACGGGTCGTAGACATCAGGTTATCTTAAGGATATAGTTGTCAAAGATGGCACCATAGTAGGCTCCACTAGAAGATTTACAAGAGTCTGAATGAGAGGCTCTTTCACTTCTGCCTCTAATTCTGTCTCATCAACAATTTTTAAATCTGACTCATCAACAATGTCAGGCTCGACGAGGACTAGAGTTTCTGGATCTAGCTTTGATTCATCAACAACTTTTGGCTCTGGTTTGTCAACATCTGGCTCTTTGTAATCTGTCTCAGATGAATAAACAAAGTGTGAAGTATACAAAGTACGGAGAAGATCTTTTATGACAAACCAACGTCGATAGTCGATATGACTGTCTTTTTCCCAACAATAAGTTTTTCCAACCAGCTTCATTTGGGCATAATGACACTTCTGTTCAGAATTCAAAATAAAATAACTGAAGAAAGCTTCAAGATTGCTTTCCCACTTCTCATACCCATAATGATCATTAGAACTCCGAAAATATGAAATAGCTTAATACATATCGCATTTAACTTCCTTTTCATCACCATAAGTATATATGTATCGGCAAAAGTAAAATCCCATGATGAAAATTCACATAAGTTCAGAAATTATCCAAGAATCTCAACGGCTTGAACTGGGGTCAAATCTGGCTGAAAATGTAGCCTGAAATGTTGATCATCTGCTACAGGAACAGTACCGGTACGAAACACGGGCTTGTAAAGGTCAGATCTGCTATCCAACTGCCGTGAAATTTTTCCGATGACTCTGGGACTCAGTCATGCATTCAACGCTTCAGACGGAACTTGAATCGGAATCTAAACATGCCTAAAACGAACTCCAAACTGTTGTGCTATAGTGAATAGTAACCGTGAACAGTAAAGTTACTGTTCACGGAACAGTAAAGTTTTTTCTTTGAAGTGGATTTTTGTGGAAGGAAAAATAGCAGAAAATTCGGCTCTAATACCAAATTGATGTGGGATGTGGGGATTTTAGGGTTTGTGGTGGGATTTTGGTGGAATGGCGAAGAACAAGAGAGTAAAGGAAAGATATGATTGCAGATCGCAACTTAGATCTTGGCTTCACTGCCTATGACTCAATTCATGAGATCAAAATCAATACCAAAGCAAATAGCTTATCAAAATTTTCATAATAATAATAGCTAAATCTCAAAGTCTACATGATTATATATAACCTACAATACGTGCACTATACGTGCAATTACTGATAACATCAAATCTCACCAAATCTAACCACATCTAAATTCAAATAACTCCTAAATCTCAACCAAATCTATCCAAATATAATTTAAATAAAAATCTAAAATCTACAAAATCTAAACCATTTTCCCCCATCTTTAAGTGCTTGGATATTGTAAGTCCGCTCTGCATAGAGGATAGAATGGATCAAGTTTACTTATTTCTCCGGTAACTGATCTTTAGTTGTAGGTCTGTTCAAGGTAATGATCAGATAGTAGTTGTACTTAGGAACAAAGTATGTATCATATAATGAGCCATTGGACTGCAACCATACGCTTCATCATTCACAAGAAAATTTTAACATGAAAAAAATCCCACATTTCATCACTCCATGTGATTCTTTGACATCCTATTGTAGGCAGTTTCATTATACAAAAAATCCTCACATAAACTTTTAATGTTGTTGAAGCAAAAGAATGTAAATACCAATTTGAGAAGGTACCTGAGAAACTTAATGGAAAACCAAAGGAAACAATAATGATTCAAATGAGACACCAATTTGGAACCCTATGGGAAGCCATAAATTTTCTTACGAAATAGAAAATTGAAAAGGTACCTGAGAAACTTAATCGAATCAAAGAGGGAACATTATGGAAAACCAAAGGAAAGAATAATGGTTCACATAGAGACACCAATTTTGAATCCTATGTGAAGCCATAGGAATTCTAAAAAAAACCGCTAGCCTTTTGTCGCCTTCAATTGGAGGTATCCATGTAATTAACTTTAGTTTCCAAGTCCTATTGAGTATTTATGCTCCTATCTTTTAAGTATTTAGGCCTCTTTATCAAGAATACACTTTAAAAAGGTGCCAAGAGCAGATCTTTGACTCAATACAATTACATTCCAAAATCATGACAATCACAAGGTGACCCAAAATGGAAAGGTTCAGAAATAAATAGCAATGCAGCTAATTCAAAATGCACCTAGAACCATTGTATAAAGCACAAACATTGTACACCTCTATGTACAACAGTACTTACACAAATTTAACTGAAATGTTAAATCATCCAAGAAAAAAAATTCAAGTCATATGCTGTCAAAGAACTAGCATATAGTTTGGTAGAGAAGGACCAAAACTACAGGAAAATGATAATGTCAGTTGTTTGTCCAATGTTCTGCCACAAAAAAAAACTTGTAAACATATATAACAAATTGTATTTTGTAATAATCAGCCTTAAGCATAATGTCACATGCATGTGTTTGCGCAGTAATAGATGAAAGGATCAAATTTTGAACATGAAATTCCAACAGCATCAGAATTTATCTGAACTTTCAGATTCTTTGAGATGAAACATAGAATTGTGCTGATTAATATAAATTACTGCATGAGAGATGTCTGTCAACAAAGCTTTCAAGGACATGAAAGTTTGTAACTAAAAGGAGAAATCTAACAAGATGTAGTCGTGCCTTCAAGATGTCTCCAAAATAAAGGGTAAGTCATAGAGATCTAAGACAATTTAATACCTTACTATTTTCATCAAGGAAGCTAAAATAGCCTACAGTCTTCAAAATCTACAGTCTGTACTGAAGTATTCCATGAAGAGAAAAAACCTTGCAATAAGATCCACCATACCATGTAAAATCCAGCAATGCTAGAGAATGCTCAGTAGGACCATATCACCAATTTCCTCAAAAGAAAAGACAACAGCACTACGGTTTGGGCCACTATCATTTTCCCATTTAGATGCTTCAACCATATAAACGTTGGAAGCCTAAGATTTGGTGTACTTTTCAACATAACCCTGAAAATAGAACAGCATAAACCGTGGTTCAGGTATGCTAGTATGTAAATATAACTTAGAAATCAAATGGTTTACAGCCTGGATAACAAACACTAACCTCTACAAGTTTCAAAAGTTTTGGTCGAGATGTAGATAGATATTGGTTTATTGACTCTGTAGTATTTGGAATTTGATGTGTTTGTAATGCACCAAGGACCTTTTCAACAGCTTTCTTAACTACCATCTTATATGCGTCCTTACTTAAGTGACCTTCACGCCAAGATGGCTTTACCAATTCCTTCACAAAATCAACCAACGCAGCACGGAAAATTTTCATTGCCTTTGATTCCTTGTTGATTTTACTCTTGTCTCCCTGGTGCTTCAAGTCACTAACATCTTCTGCACCATTTATATTAGCACTTTCAACTAAATGATCAGGGGAACGTTTCTGTTCTTTAGGCACAGAATTATTTCCCCCGTCAACTGCAGTATGTCCACGGTTTGCCACAAAACTTGTCTCTCTGCTTAATCGATCTGCAGGCTTTCTTTTATCTAATATCCCTTCATGAGGCGGGGGAAAAGAACGCTGAGTCCTTTCTATATTGTACTCTGGAAGGTGACTTCCAAATAATAGAGGATCACCTTTGTTAGAACGATTTGAAACATTTACGTTGATGGTCCTCTCAGAAGCTTGCACGGCTATATTCCCACTATTACAAGGTTCTATGCTGTCCACGAGTGGATCATATTGGCTTCCAGGAGAAGATAGACTTGGAGGTACATAATGAAAAGATGGTCGGAAAGGTACAGATGGCTCCCAAGGATTTTCCTGTGTTTCTGTTTTTTGCCTAACAGAAGCTTGAAGATCCCTTGGCACATTGCGCAGTAGACCACTTTCAACTTCAGGTCTGGAGAAGTAGGGAGAAGAACTTCTTGGAAGAGAAGTAGACCTAGAACTATGATATTCTTTATCCAAGTCAAATGTTTTATGGATGTCAGGACATTCTGAACTATAAGGAGCAGGGGCAAGCTGATAAGAACTGTTGAAAGTTGAGCTAAACGAACCACTTAAGCCATAGGAACTGTGGGAACCATGAAGCGGAAAGCTCCTTTGATAATTCGAAAAGCAAACTCCTCAGTTCTTCTGTCATGGGCAAAAGGATTATTGTTGTTAAAATAAAAAGTGGATGATGTAGATGAGGAGCCTGAATAATATCTATGTTCAGGAACAGCAGAACTCTTCGTCGAAGAAGAACCTCTTGAAAAAGGTAAATCATTGAGAAACTCCCGTTTGGACATCTCCTGTTGCATTTGCTCTTCATGGAGGTAGCTGCTAGAGGAGAGATGTTCACAAGATGAGCGCCTCTCATCCATGTAGTCAAATCGAGGGCTTACACCAAGAGGGCTCTTATATTCATCTTGGATTAACGTGCGTCCAACTTGAGGAGTATCAACTTTATGAAATTCCACTCCAACACGCATATTGCAGCCATCATGGATGTGGGGTGGGTCATGGCTATCCCCACCATATGCCCTGACAAGGTCTCTTTGTATTTGCAACAGGGATTTTGATGAACTCTCACTGTTTGATGAGTTTGGTTGTTCTTGTGAAGAAGATATTCTTGATCTTTCAACTTCTTCCCTACAACCTGAATACAGATGTCTGAGCAGTTAGGAACTTTCCTATTATAAAAATACTTTTTAAGTCAGAACTCCTCAACATAAGATCTTAAAGTACCTGTACCCTCCGAAACATCTTCTTTCTTATTGGATTCAGTGAGATCTTCTTTGCTGCCCTCTTTCTGGTGAAGAAACCGACATGAATTTCCCTTGATGCACCAACCTCTGGCATAAAATGCACATAGAGTTGCAGGCCTTTTGCTTGAATTCTCAGGTGTGGCACCCGGAGATGAACTCCTAGGTCTACGTTGTGGAGTATGCATGCTGAAAAAAGGATCAGCATTAATTAGTAAAATGCGCCTGGACCCAACTAGAATGGAGGAAATTAGGGGAGGGAAATCATAACTTTGTACTACATAAATTCTGATTGGGATTCAAAGAGTTCCAACTAAGGAGGTGTTGTCCTACCTTGACAAACTCGATTCCTCCCGCATCTTCAACAAGGTTTCCAAGTGCAACTGTGAAACTTCTTTTTCAAGGATGCCATCGGACTTCCCAATCGCTGAACCACCTTTCAACATATTCTCAGCTAATTCTTTATTCTGGACTTGCAAGGTTGCAGTATTTTCAGAACAAATAGAATCACCAGAATTTAAATGAGCCTGGCCACTTCCATGAGCATGAACGTAGAAATTCTTCACATGTTCTGGACCCTCATCTGCTATAGATTCTGAGCAGACTCTTTCTTCAGAAGAAATATGTTTTTCCTGGACTGCTGACCCGACATCTGCTACACTTATATTAGGAGCCTCCTCATTGTTTTCAACCCTAATCTTGACTGAGGAATCACAGGCTACAAAGCTTCCACCATTAGCATCCTTTCTGGGGGTTGCAGGATTGTTTTCAGACCTCCCAGGGGTTGAAGAAACTAATTTCAGGTCCTCAACATGCTCTTCACACTCCAGTTTTTTGCTAGTATCTACATGAAAGACAGTGATATAATGAGGAATGGAGGATAAGGGTAAGTAGGGGGGCAAAAGAAGAAGAAGAAGAAGAAACAGTAGATAACAGTCACCAAACCACCAAGGATATGGATGTCAACAGAACCCCGACATATCTATATATAGATCTGTGAAATTTAATCTCTAATAGGAAATAATATTTCTCATATCTGCAAAATTTCCAAGTAGTTTGTCGATGAATTTTGTCCACATGATATAATAAACAAGAATCAGTTTAATGATTTTATGTATATAAGACCTACATAGGAGATGTATATCATCAGGCTTGGGAATGGGCAAACATACTTCGTATTGGCACAGAGTTACGAGTATTCATAACCCCATCCATATACTACTATCAAGAGACACCAAACAAGAGTGATGTGAAATGTGTTTGCATGCAAGACATGAATCAGTGATGTAACTGAAATTTGAAACGTTTCACCAAATTATCATGGGTAGAAAAATAGTTAAAACTTGTAATGTGAACAGATGGATTTAACCAAAATGTAGACACAGGTTGTACTGTTATGATCTCAAATAAATCAAATGAAAGTATTAAGTTTTAATGGCATAGTTATGCATACAATATTAATGACTAGCAGTTTACGGATGTAACAGATTCTCACAACCTCACGATAATTTGTGGCAGCAGATAAATTGATAAAACACTAGAGAATTGTTAGCAAGACTCACAAATAAAGATCGTGTTTAGAAAACATACATAATGAGGCTCATGTCGACCTCAATGTCCTGCTGATGGTTATTGAATGCGTAATTCTATCTTTCATGAGTCCAACGCCTCAAGAACTACTCGATTCAGACTCTGAATGGTTGAGAAACAGCTTGAAAACAAAACCCGAAGCTTAACGGGTATGTTCTTCTGTTAACGGGTCTTCCCTATAATAGGTCAGGTCATGCTGCCGGGTCAGAACTGAATCTGCACAGTAGCGGATCCGGGTCTGGATCTAGAACGGATTGGGCTTGTAGCTGAACAAGTCAGGTCAGGTTGTTATTTGGTCGAATCCGAACACAATTTAAACCCATTTGGATTAGGGGCTGCAAGCGAGCGCTGAAAGAGATAGGGGGTTTAGCAGCGACTTGTGGAGGAGGGGAAGATCATGGCAGGGCAAGGGGGCCGAGGAGGCGGCTGGGAGTGTGGCGGTGGCTAGGGCAGTGGCGGAGCAAGAGGATATGGGTCGGCGGTGTAGGCAGTTGTCGATGGGTCCAGTTGGAGGAGAGGAGGAGCGGCGGCGGTCTGGTGTTGGGTTGGTGATGACGGAAAAGGAGATGGAGGCGCAAGGAGGTCTGCGAGGCAGGTTGCGAGAGGGAGAATGGAGAAGTCAAGGTTGGCGGCAAGAGGACGAAGACGAGGAGGCCTAACAGAGGACTTGGGTGTTGTCGAGGGAGGGAATGCGGCCATGGTGGCGGCGCACGTAGGGAAGAGAAAGGGAGAGGGCGGTTACAGGAGAGGGAAGAAAGAGATGATGGGTTGCGTGGGAAGGAAGTGACGGTGGGGGGGAGAGAGGGTGAACTAGAGATAGGTTTTAACTAGGATTAGAGATAATAAGGATTTACTCCTAAAATTTTGAGAGAAAATCACTCATAATATTTTTTTTTCAAAATTATGCATTAATTTTATTTATAGTAGAGGTGCATTTAAATAGGCTTTACAAAGTCCAATTTTCAGATTACAACTGATGTTGTACTAAACTCCAAAAAAAAAAAACTACAAAAGAAAATCAAAAATAAAATAAATCTAAAAGTTACATAATTACTCGGACTACTCGAACCATAACAATGCGACGCAGCTTCGTCTTCTCTGGAGCACGCGCCAGGGCTGAATGTCCGCATCATTCTTCCCGGGTAAGAGATAACTCGACCCTGTCGAGTTAAATGTAGAAGCGCTCTCGTACTACGCCAACGCATCGAGACCAATCCGCTGCAAGTCGCCTCGGTCTAACCATGTATCCTTAGTGTTTCATTTCCATCAGATCAAGTACTTGCGAGTCCCACCAGATTTGGTGACGATAATCTCATTCTCTAGAATTTTATTAACTCTCTGTTGTATTGGATGAGTATCAAGGAATGGGGGTAGTGAGGGGCTCTGAAAAAATGGCTCAGAAGAAGGCTTATCAACCAGTAGATTGCAAGGGTTAAAATCTAAACCCTTGTAATCTACTAAGTCCTCAACATTAAAATATAACTGATGCCAAAATCTTTAGAAAGATCTCTAACATAAGTATTATCATTTAATTTATTCAAGATCTTGAATTGTCCAGCACTATGGGCATGCAACTTTTTAACAGTTTCCGAGAGAAACTATTTAGGACGAATCTGAACCATCACTTAATCGCCAACATTAAAAGTTTTAAATTTCTTTCTGATGTTAGCTCATAATTTATAAGTTAATGTTGCACTGTTCAATTTCATCACTGATCTCTTTGTGTAGTTTGTGCATATGTGATGCAAATGCAAATGTATATTCGATAATAAAGGAGGAAGGGGTTAGTGGCTAGAGCAGGCAAGGCCGGTAGGAGAAAAGGAGGAAGTTGTAGCAATTGGTGGCACGAAAGGTGGAGTCGGCATCAAAGCCAAGAAAGGGAAAGGTCAGGCTCTTTTCTTCAATTTTTTTTCAAGGACCTTCACATTGATTAGGTTAATTTCTTTAGTTTTCTTGGGTGCGATAGGCATCTGCTCAGGTTGTCTAATCTTGGGGTCTCAAGAAAAATAACTTAATCTTCTTACCCTTAAGTTCAAATTGACACATATTAAATCGATCATAAATGGTGACATCCTTGTTGAACAACCATGATCTACCTAGGATAGTTTGACCCATGTCCATGGTGACCACATCACACATGTCTTATTTTTATAAAGATTGAAGCTGACCGGGACAAGACACCATTGATTTACTCCTAGGTCCATGGAGTTAATCCATGACACCTTGTACAATGGGGATGGGATACAACTTTTAATCCAAGTTTTTCAGTCACCTTGGACAATAGTGCGTTGATACAACTTTCACTGTTCACAATTACCTAACAGTTTGTATCTCCAATCTCGGTGAACATGTAAAAGGTTGTAATTCTTCTCCAATCCTTTTCTATTAGTTGTGAGACACACCTGACAACGGATAAGTGGGTCGACGGCATTAGTCTAATGTAGTTGAGACCAATGTCATCTCCTATGATCTCTTTATCAATATCAGAATCTTCTTTTTCTTGATAAACGAATTCGTCTGAATCTAATTCCGACTCTGCTCTAGATACTCCATTGGCGAAGGCGATTTTGGCTAGATTTGAGTAGTTGGCAACTATATACCCATAACCTTGGCACTTGCAGTATTTGATTATGGGACTAACTTTAGAGGATTCCTACTCAGTACCCTTGCCTTTGGTGTCCTTTTCAACACTCTTCCCATTGATATTTTTTTTGGGTGTTGACATTTAAGCTTGAAATCGGTTTGGGTATTGACTTGAACTGGATTGAGTACTTGGGTTTGACTCTAAAGGTAAAACTAGACTTGGCAACATCTAAGTCTTGGATCAAGGCATAAGCTTTTTCAAGCTCAGCGACTCCACGAGCCAAAAGTTCACTTCTTAAGTGTTCTCTAAGTCCAACTCTAAATCGGGAAAGAACTTAAGTGTTACTTTCTGTGCCTAGAGCATTGCAACGAATGAGAAAATCATCAAATTGGGGAACATAGTACTTGACAGATTTATTGCCATGTGTCAATTGTTGCCACTTGTCAAGAAGACGATCGTAGTAAAATGTCGACACATATTTATCCCTAAACTTGTCCTTCATAGCAGACCAAGTCTCTATAGGATCCTAACGTCGGGATGCTCTCATCGATTCCACATTCGTCCAGTGTTTGACTAGGTTGGTCAGTCAGCTATATTGCAGCAAACTTGACTTTCTTAGATTCAGAAAGAGAGTACCTGTGAAATATTTGTCCATGTGCCGTAGCCACTACATGAAGAGTTGAGGATCCAGACGACTCGTCAAAAGTGGGAATATCCAACTTGATGCTCTTCAAGTATTGGTCAACAGGGTCTTACTTATTTCATCTCTGGTATAGTACCAATCATGGTTCAAAGTCTCGGTCTCGGTCTCGGCCGCTGACTCCGTCGGCACCGAGACGGATCGGTCTCGGCGACTCGGATCGGTGTCGGACGATACGCGCAAAACGCTACATAGAACGCCAAAAAAATTATGAAAAAACATGACAAATTGTAAAAAAAAATGTAGACATCAAAATTCATGTATCACATATTCAAAACATATCACCTAGCACTCAAAACATAACGTGAAAGCATAAATACAAGCGTCGTCGGTAGAAAGATATCAAAAAACATGCATAATATAGTAAATTGCACAAAATAATTCATAAGTACCTGCTAATATAGTCATTTCCATATTGAATTACGAGGAGGCACAAAATCATCATTATCATCATCATCATCATCCCCGCGATAAGTATAGAAACTAGGTATATAGTTTCCATAAGGATAATAATATGTTTGTGGGTGAGAACATGTAGGGTGAGATAATTGGCCAGAGGATCCACTATAAGAGTAATATAGCAGGAGGGGTTGTGCAATATCAGCTCCATGGTGATAATACCCAAAACCTCGATATTCAGTGCTGCTAGTAAAATATTCACCAATACTAGAATAATTAGTGTCAGAATATTGGCCAGATGTCAAACCCAACCCCTATAAATGGCCTTTAAGACTATGATGACCATGTGAGTAGTTACATATCCACTCGAATAATCATCGCTAGAACTGAAATCGACCAACCGATCCAAATGCCTACGCTATTGCGAAATTCCCGCCCGACCTCCATGATCTGTATCTTGTGTGGCATAATATTCTGAATCCCATGTTATAGCACCACCTCGTTGGCTTCCACCAACACCATGAGTCTCTTCATCATTACCGTCATCACCTCTATAACCGCCGTCATCACCATCACCACCATCACTGCCGCCACCATCACCGTCGTCATCATCACCGCCATCACCATCATCGTCGCCATCACCGTCATCACCGCCACTTTCGTCACTACGACGAATACCTTCATCCAACCAACCTAAGTCATCTGGTGGTAACATTGATTGTTCTTCCTCACGAATCCACTCATCCAAAATATCATCATTGAAAATATTGTTCAGATCAATTGGGTTGTAATAATTATCAGTATCGTTTTTGCATGTCAAGTTTTTCACTTGCAACCGCATATTGTAATGCACAAATACTAGTTTATGCAACTTGTTCATTGTCAATCGGTTGCGCAATTTTGTATGAATCAGCGACCACGTGCTCCAATTTCTTTCACAACCCGATGAAGAACATGTTTGGCTTAAAACTTTGATGGCAATTTTCTGCAGATTGGGAGCTTCTTCACCATAATTAATCCACCAATCAACTGGAAGAGATTGTTGTACTGCTCTTCTAGTCAGTGAGCTTTCAAATTTTCCAACTCCATCCACAAATAATTTTATCTGTGAGAATACACATCACAAGTGTTAATATTTGTATAACATTATATCAATGAAATAAATAAATTATTATTACCTCATTAATAATTCTTGCTTGTTTATTCAAATCTGGCTCCAATCTTTTAATGACCTCCTTTAATCCATTTCTCACTTCTGGATGTGTAGAAAAGTTTTTTGAATATTGGAGTGCTAGATTTAAAAAATATGCTACAATAATGTAAGCACATGATTGTTATGATATGACAGTTTCAATTTTTAGTCAACAAATATGATTTCTAGGCAAATGAATTACCAGCAGCATGCAAGTGTATGTAATTGTCTCTCTCATCTTCTATCAATGATATCCTAGTACTTCTTCTAGTTCTTATTTGATGCCTTAATAGCCAATTTTGCTCTATCCATAGCTTCATATATAATAGATAATGTACGCTTCTTGTCCTGGTTCACTATCTTCAAGACTCTAACAAGATTCATAATGTTTTGGACCTCTTACCCTCTTCCAAAACCGATCAGTCAGAATGAGATTAGAAATCTTATCTTGCACACTTCTTCTACTCCTTTCCTTGTTGAATTCACGTCATTTGGTAATCGTACACATTCTTTTCAAATCTTACTCATAGGGGGTGTTTGGATGCAAGGAATTGGGTGGAAGTGAGGAAGTGGGAAGTGTCTTTTCTCATTTTCGCTGTTCATCCAAACATCGGAAAAGGAAAATGGAAAAAGTTCTTTTCCTTCTCTCTTTTCTCCTTTACACAACGTTTTCCTCACTTCCAGAGTGCTACAGTTAATTTTGTGGTCATGTAAATCTCATTTGTAATAAATTGTAGCACAAAACAGTTAATTTTTTGCTCATGTAAATCTCACTTGTATTCTAATTACAGTCTAATTTTTATTTTTCTTAATTAATTTTTAATTTAATATTATTTTGCGGTCAACTTTGTAGTCAACTTTTCCACTTTCACTTCCACATTACCATCCAAGCACCGGAAAAGACATAACATTTTTCAAACCACACTTCCCAACAACATCCAAACACCAGAAAACTTACTAACCAACTCCCAAGTTCCAAAGGGAACTATTACCACTTCCTCACTTCCTCACTTCCACCCTTAACCAAACAGGCCCATAGCGAATAAGGCTTTCAATAGAAATAAACTCGGTGGCAAACCGTATTATACCTGGTCTCAACAAATCGCAATATCTGGTAAATAGCTTCATTAAATTCACCACTTTGAGGCTATTGTAAATGAATAATGTGTTCATTTCAGCATCATCTAATGTGTCCTTGACTGATTTCATAGAGCCAATATCTTCAAGCATCAAATCAATACAATGTGCTGCACAGGGAGACCAAAACAAATGTTTTCTCTTCTCCATCAACATGTGACCAGCTACTTTGAAACTTGCCTCATTATTTGTTACAACATGCACGATATTTTCTTCACCAACAACTTTATCTATTAGCGAGAATATATAATCAGCAGTCTTCAAAATATTAGTAGTATCAACAGAAGTATGGTAGATCATGTTTCTATCACAATAAATCATAAAATTAACAATAAGCTTTCTATTCTGAGAACTCAGCCATCACACATGATCATGCAATCTTACTGCGGCCATTTTGTTTTTATTGAAGCAATATATACTTTAATTTCTTTCATTTCCTCCTCTAAATATAGATTGCCAATCTGGTATCCTGTAGGGCCTTTTACACCTGGGCCTGCCTCCGTAATAGTATTAATCATGGCTTAGTAGTAAGGACCACTATCAGCTGCATTGAATGGTATTGCATTGTAGTGAAAGAATTTCGCCATGAATTTTTTAACTTTTTTAATATTCTCAGTTGAGAACATTCTTTTGATTGATTTCTGTTTTGTTGGGAATATATAAGGATCAATACCATGACCTAAAATTTTAGCTTATCTCATAGTCATACTCCGACACAATCCACAGTTAATCTCCGATCCTGAAGGCTGCGAACTACTGTCATCAATATCAACTCCTTCTGCCGATCTCCAAGCCATTTTACGACTTTCTTTCATAGCTTGTTTTAGTTGTCTTCTTTCAACTCCTAAACCACCAACTTCTTCAATTTCATTATCAGAATCTTTATCGGTCACATCATAAAAATCTTTCTCACTTAAAGATCTCATAAGTCGCTCTTTCTTTGCTACCTTCAGAAAGATGTCTCATTATTTGAGATACCTCTTTTGATACTCACAAGCATCCTTCCACCTGATCGGGTATATGTGCTATATGTTGCTTCAATCTAGTGATACCACCATGAACTTATTTCCCACAATAATTACACTTCACAAGTTTTCTACTTCCACCAATAGGGGTACCATGTTCCCATCCAATATCGCGTTGTTTTGGAGCCATACTGAAATTTTAAAAATTATCTGTTAAATTAAATTAAAACTAAAATTAAATAAATTAACTAAATTAAAGAAAATTAATTAAACTCAATTAAATGAAACTAAATTAAATTAAACTAAACTAGTTTATACTAGATTAAGCTAAACTAATTTAATTACCTAACTTCAATAAAATTATTAAATTACCTAACTTAATTATAATTACAAAATTTTATTAAATTAAATTAACCTAAATTAAGTTTAATTAAACTAAACTAATTTAAATTAAACTAAATTAAATTAAACTAAACTAGTTTATACTAGATTAAGCTAAACTAACTTAATTACCTAACTTCAATAAAATTATTAAATTATCTAACTTAATTATAATTACAAAATTTTATTAAATTAAATTAACCTAAATTAAGTTTAACTAAACTAAACTAATTTAAATTACATTAAACTCAAATAAATTAAACTGAGGGGGAGAGAGGGACTGAGGGGAGAGAGAAACAGATGGGGAAGATAGGGACTGAGGGAGAGAGAAACTGAGGGGGGAGAGAGGAACAGAGAGAGGGAGAGGGAGAGAGACAGAGACAGAGAAGGAGAGAGGGAGACACAGAGGGAGGGAGGGAGAGAGAGAGGGGGAGAGACTAGGGAGAGAGGGATAGAGAGAGACACAGAGAGAGGGGGAGAGGGAGAGACGGAGAGGGAGAAGGAGAGGGAGAAGGAGGGACAGAGAGAGACACAGAGGGGAGAGAGACGGAGACAGAGAGGGAGAGAGAGGGCAGAGAGACACAGAGAGAGGGAGATAGAGATGGAGACAGAAAGGGGGAGAGAGGGACAGAGAGAGGGAGAGGGGGGAGAGAGACGGAGACAGAGAAGGAGAGAGAGACAGAGAGAGACAGAGGGAGAGAGAGGGAGAAAAAAAGACAGAGGGAGGGAGAGGGACGGGAGAGAGACACAGAGGAAGGGGAGAGGGACAGAGAAAGAGACAGAGGAGAGAGGGGAAGAGATCGTAGAAACGGAGTGGGGGAGAGAGAGACGGAGACAGAGCGGGAGAGAGAGACGGAGAGATCGACGGAGGGGGAGAGGGAGAGGTACCTACGAGGGGGGAGATCGACGGCGACGGCGATGGGGGTGGGTTTTTTCCTTTACTGATGCAGAAACGCGAGACGGGAGGGGGTAGCGTGAGAGAGATCAAATCTGATCTCTCTCTCCTCCTTTAAGTTAGGGATTGATTCACAGGTGCCGAGTCGGACCCGACCCGGGTCCGACTCGGAATCGACTCGGCACCCACCCATCGACTCGGGCGTCCGAGTCATATCGTAAGCGGCCGAGTCGTATCCGACTCGGCAGATTCCTTGAACCCTGGTACCAATGGACCATGTTCTTCACGCTTGTTACGGTTTGGATTAGGTTCTTTATGTTCATTACGATTTTTGAGGCGCGTCGCTACCCTACCTAATCTCTCCTGAGTTTGGTTCATGGTTTAATGTTAGGGCTTCTAACTTTAGCATGTATGTCAACGAACATCGTGGCAACTTGTTAGGAATCCACGTGTGCGCTTAACTCTCCTAACATATAGGGTCTAGCCCTGTGGGTTGGCATTCACTAAACAAATCTAAATGAGTAAGGGGATGCAACTATAAACTATATGTCAATTTTTTTAATTAAATGCAAGAAAGCGTTAAAATTTTCTAGCAAAGGTCTAACTAATGCAAATCCTACGCTAAGCATGCTCTAATATCAAATTGATGTGAAACGTATATTAGTGCAAGACACAGTGATGTAACTAAAATTTATAACATTTCACCAAAATTACGATTGTGGGTTGGAAAATAGTTAAAAGTTGTAATGTGAAATAATGAATTTAACAAAAAAAGTACGTGCAAGTTGTACCGTTATGATCTCAAATAAATTAATGCCCGCACTAAGTTACAATGCCATAGTTATACATACCATATTAACGATCAGTAGTTTACGAGTATAACAGATTCTCACATCATGATAATTTGAGACAGTTAGATAAATTGATAAAACACTAGAGAACTGTTATCAAAACTCACAAATAATGATCATGTCTAGAAAATGTATCTACTGAGAAAAACCCGAAAACCAAACCCGAAGCTTGACGGGTCTGTTCTTCTCTTAACGGGTCTTCATTGTAGCGAGCGAGTCGGGTCATGTTGTCGGGTCAAACCTGGATCTGCACAGTAGCGGATCTGAGTATGGATCTGAAATGTATTGGGCTTGTAGCTGAACGGATCAGGTCGGGTTCCTATTTGGTCAAACCTGAACTCGATTTAAACCCAGTTGGACTCCGGGCAGCAAGGCGAGGGTTGAGAGAGACAGGTGGCAGCGACTTGTGGAGGGGAAGACGGTGGCGCAACCATGAGGGCCGAAGAGGCGGCTGGGAGTGTGACAGTGGCAGAGGTTAAGGATATGGGTCGGCGGTGTAGACGACTGTCAGTTATCCAGTTGGAGGATAGGGGGCAGCTGAGGAGCTGCGTGGGGAGGTGACAATCTGGCGTTGGGCTGGCGACGATGAAAGAAATGGAGGCGCAAGGAGGTAGGCGAGGGAGGTCAAGGGCAGAGGGAGGCTGAAGGAGAAGGGAGAAGTCGAGGTTGGCAGCAAGAGGACGAAGACGAGGAGGCCTGGCAGAGGACTTGGGTGCTATCGATGGAGGGAGGAGTGCAGGCACAGTGGCGGCGCACGTGGGGAGAAAGAGGGAGAGGGCGACTACGGGAGAGGGAAGAAAGAGAGAGGGTGGGCTGTGGGAGAAGGAAAAGATGGCGGGGAGAGAGAGAGAAAGGGTGAACTAGGGTTAGGGTTTTAATTAGGATTAGAGATAATTAGGATTTACTCCTAAAATTTTGAGGGAAATCACTAATAATATTTTTTATCAAAATTTTGCCTTAAATTTATTCATAGTAGAGGAGCCTTTAAATAGGCTTTATAAAGTCCAATTTCTAGATTACAACGGATGTTGTACTAAACTTCAAAATAAAAGAAAAAAACAACAACAAAAGAAAATCAAAATAAAATAAAGCTAAAAATTACATAACTCAACGTACTCGAACCATGGCGATGCAAGCGTCTTTGTCTTCTCTAGTGCACGCAACAGAGTTGGATGTCCGCATCAAAGAGTTCTAGCACTATTCTAGCAAGCAATCAAGAAGTGCATATGTGTTTTGGTTTACCAATCGCATGTTTCATACTTACACAACCCACTGTTTTTTTTTCCTAAAGTATACATCATTAGATAAATAATTAACTACAGTAGGTGAGCAAGCCTCCTAAATCTTGTCAAATGGAGAGGAAAAACTACAGCTCTCATAGAAAAGGATGCAGACATCAGTCTCTTTGTTATTCCATTTCTTCTTCCTTTCTGTTCCACACAGCAAATCTAGAATCAAGTATTATTCCCAACTTAAATATGAAAGCCTATATAATTCATCTTTCTATCTTCCTCATTCCCTCTTCAAAACTTCTTTTCTGCAACCTGATCTTCCAGGTTTCTGCACAAAAAAATATGTTGGTGATCACAAAACCTAAGTAATCTCTAGAAGACCTGTCAAACAACACCTAGCCCGTTCATCGTAGTTCTAGCCATATAATCTAGTCCCATTTTCTCCTAATTCTAGTTACATGGCTGATGTCCGAGGAAAGAAAAAGGAAGACCATATTTTCAGCAAGTTCTACTAACAGACCTCTGTATCCAATCAACTTTCATAATAGAACTTAAACCTTCAACCTCATTAACTTAGTGAACCTAGGAAGAACAAAAACAGAATTCTTTCTTTTTTACTAGGAAGCCCAGAATGAGAATGGAGATGGATGTATGGGGCAATACTCTAGAAGATGAGATAAGCAATGAGTGCATTGTAAGAAGTAGCTCCAATTAAGGATAAATGGTGGAGAATATCTGGGTATGGTTCAGCCAAGTGAGAATTAAGGATAAATGGAGGAGAATATCATGGTATGGTTCAACAAAGTGAAAATAGAGAATAAATGATTGTGCTGGTTAGTAGGACTAATAAAATCATAGTTGAAGAAACAGAATGGACTAGGGGAAGACCAACAGGAACTTTGATTGTTGTAGCAAAAAAAGGATATGGTTATTTTTACATTTAACAAAAGGAGGTGGGTCAATCGTCAATGTTGATGTAGGAATGAGGTCGTCATCTTCTGCTAGCACACTTGAGAGAGGCCAATTGTTCAGACTCAGAGACATCAGTACCACTGCCACACTCAAAGCTGTTCAACTTTGCTTGATACAGGCCACCTGGTTGACTAAGATCCTTGGAGAAGCATTGAATATCATCCATTGGATTAACTCTCCACAGAAAAAAAAAACCGATTGAAGAATGGAGCACATAATCCATGGACAATACTGCACAATCCCCGAAAATGGCATATAGCTGTCTTGCACACAGACAGCTTCTAACATGGCTACCCAATGCTTGGCAATAGCTACCTTCTCATCCAGTATGTACGGCTTCCAGAGTCAACACCTATTTCCATCACATTTCTCCGATGTAATCTGCAGTAGTGTGATGGCAGGTCCTGAAGTCAAATCAAACCACAGTTTGTTGTAGATTCCAACACATAACATAGGACATATCTTTCTTATTTTGAGTATTTAGACTTATGATAAGTAATGGATTGCACTCATTCTGTTTGAGACAGACTTTATCTTTATCCGATTAATTTGAGCTGGAGTTTTATTGGGACTTTACCTCTATTCTTTTACTCACTTTTCCTATATTGATTATTGCTCATATTGAGTGTTTACAACTAACTCCCTACTCTTCCCAATCTTTTTCCTCTTCCGCAATAGTTCTCTTTCCTTTTCTCTATGTACTGCATCAGGTGCTAAACATATTTCAATTAATTAAAAGATCCCAGGTCAAGGCCTTTCCTCCGACCAAAGAAGAATTAAAAGGGGGGAAGGTATCCTTCAACAAGATAAATGGGGGCAAAGGATTCACGTAGCCAACCATTAGCCAATATTTGGGAAAAAGGCTCTGTGTTGTTGAACAAGTTGTGGCCTCAGGTCAGGTGGGTAGGCATGCTTGCAGAATTTCTGACCCAAGTCCCTCATCCACCAAAGAAACTATTATTTCAGGGCATTTTGCCCATTTTGTTTAACTATTCACCCATATCTATTGACAACATATTCTGGACTGGAAGAAAACACTCTTTTTCATGATCTTCATTCCTTACAACTCTATACAACAAAAGAAAAAGCTGCTGAAGCAAAACTAAATGGTCGAAAAATGAATAGAGCAAAACTGGAAAAGGGCAGTCAATACTAGGAAACAGAATTAAGACTCTGAGTGGCAAATGCTTGCAATGGCTCCAGCAGACAATCAGAACCCTCATCAACAATTGCAGCATGAATGCTAACAACCAGGTGAATTATTGGATCTTGAGGCTCATTTCTTGAGGGATCCGTACCTTCTCAAGTACACTACCATAAAATTTTAATTTCAATCCCGATCCCACAACTTTATAAGAACAACCTCATGGATGGATGTTTAATGGAGCACGTATAAATTGTTCTGACTCCAGCCCGAACTTTGGGTTCTCTGGAAAAGTTGAAAGACTGTCAAACTCAAACTTTCTTTTATGTTGCAGCAACTACAGAAAGCTCCAATTTATATTATGTTTAGCGGGATATCAGTATTTGATTGAGCTACTATTACAAATGAGCCACTACATAAAGTCATGGAGCAGGGAGCTTTAAAAATTGGCTACAGTCTGGGAAAATAAGTATGCTTTTACACCAAAATGCTCAGCCACGAAGGTTATTTTAGTGCTCATTTCCGTGCCTTGTGGAGCTTTAAATAGGAATGTTCTGTCAACAGTTTCAAATCACACAAAAAGTTGAGAACATATGAAGTAATTTCCTATGTGCTCAATGAATGTGACAATTCATTTCACTATTCATTTTACTATTTGTTTGAATCTCATTTCAACAGCCAATTTAATATCATTTCAACAGCCAATTTAATACCAAACCTAGAAACAATCAGACCATAATCGAAGCTTATCGATCCTTTTTTCATCATCTTAAATATTCATAGAAATGAGTGATAGATCTTTTATCATGATATCATGGATGCCTCACAAGATCATGGTGAAAGTTCCTGAACATGGTTCTCAAAATATGGTGGATTATAACAAGGTCATGATAAAATCTCTTCCTTTAGCGGAAATGACTCCAAAGGTGAACCAACTTGGGGTTCTCTTTTCAACATATGGCCTTTGTCCAAGATGCCTTGAGACCATACCTCATTAGTATGGATGTTCCAAACATTTATGTTCTGATTTTCTCCTCGCTAGACATGTTTCTGAAAATCAAGATGTTCTTTCCACATAAAAAGAAAGTGCACCTTGTGACATTCCTGCCTTAGTACCTATGCATCCTGTCCCTGAAGGCTGACTCAGCAACCTACTGTTCTAAAGTTTCAGTTTAGTACCTTAGTGTTCAGCAGTATTACAAAAACATAGAAGGGCAGACAATCAACCAGACACCCATGTTATTCCAAACAATGAAAGAATTTTGTTGTAACAAGAAAAAAGAGTAAGTGATGAGTGAAGATGCTAAAACAAGAAATTTCAGAAGATAAATCATAAATACAAAAGGAAAAAGTATCACAATGAGGACTTTCTATATATAAATATTGTGCCATGACCCATGAATTAACAATTCAACAACAGAGTTTCACACTTTAAGATGGGACAATATGACAATAAGCTAAGCAACTGGAGCCAATGCTATCGTTTCGTTTCTGCTCCCATTCTTTATCAGCTCCTCATCTTCTTCTCTGCTCTTTTTCCCATCCTCTTCTCTGTTGATATTGATTCTGGGACACCCCCCCCCCCCCAAAAAAAAAAAAAGCGGTGATTTTGGGAATTTCCTCACTCCCCGGCCTTTTTGGATGTGTGCAAAGCCTCTAGTCTTTGGTCAATTTTATTCAACCCCCCCCAACACACACGCGGCGTGCGCGCACACACACACCCAGCCATCGTGCATGTGACTTGGTAGGAATACTGTATTTTTTTTTTTAAATATCCATTCCTAGTAGTCCCAATAAATTAGCTTTTCGAAAAAGCTTACAACAACAGTTGTGGCGTCAGGTGCATTATATACGGCTGACACGAAAAGAAATTGTGTTGGCAGGAATTATGATTACCTTTCTAACAAATTTGGCTACCTTTTTCTGGTAATTTCCACTTCAGGCCAATGTGACTAAAATTGTTTATACAACTGGGAAAATAAAGGAGAGAAAGGAAATGGTCCCCCCCCCCCCCAACCAAACAAATAATTAATCATCATCTCTCTCATTTCCCTCTCCCAAAAATTCATCTTCTTCTTTGTCACCATTTTCTCCATTATCCCATATCCTTTAGGACTTTAAAATATGTGTGTGTGTGTGTGTGTGTGTGTGTAAAATGGATGATTAGAATGGAGAGGGAAATGAGAAACTTCTTCATACGTATGAAATTATCTACCTTTGAGGAAATGAATAATAAGAGAAAATTAATTTTACTTCAAAAATTATCTCTCTACCTTTTTATGGAGGTAATCTATGAATCCCCGTACATACCTACTGTTAATGATTTTACTAAAGGTAAACATATGGACTAAAAAGTAGACAATTTCATATGAAAGAAAGGTACTTCAACAAGAAAATGTAGACACATTCAGAAACAATGCAGACTACTTTAAAAAAAAAAGATAACTAGCATACAGACAATTTCATATGAAAGCTAGACACTTTAAAAAGAACTGTAGAGACATTAAAAAAAAATGTAGACAACATAGGAAGAAGAGATAATTGAAATGTAGAAATTTTTATGTGAAAGGTGGACATTCTAACATGAAAGGTGGACACATTCAAGAAGAATGTAGACAACTTAAAAGAAAAATTAAAAGGTATCAAAGGTAGACAATTTAATAAGAAATATAGACATGTTTGAAAAAAAAAATGTACACAACTTAGAAAACAATAACTAAAAGGTAGAATGATGGTAATCACTAGTCAATACTTTTGTTTAGGCACTTTTACTCTTTATTTTAGACTAGAATTGTTTTACTCTTTTATTTTTAGTCTCATCGCGTATGACAAGAAACTTCTATTTGTATGGGCCTATAAAAAGTCAAGTGTTATAGTTATTTAGTAGTTCAGTTGTTTTGAAATTTTAAAGTTCACATTGCAAGCTTTGCTTTGTATTGAATCTCTGCATGGTGATGTGCTGAGTGGGAGAAAGATCTCCTTGGTGGTGAAACCAAAATTAATCTTATCCCCTTAAAACCGTAATTTCCTTCCCCCCTTCATTTTCTTCCCCTTTTCGTGCTACATCAATTTTTAGCGTCAGAGCTAAAAATCCTGCTCTTTCTTCCTCCAAAAAAAATCCTTTTTCAAAAATCATGGCATCCTTCTCTACAAAACTTTAGCCTCCACTTCCATAAAATTCTAAAAAAAATAGTTTCACAAAACCCTTTCTTTCACTTCTCTAGTTTTTAAAAAAACTAAAACGCTAGATCGGATTTTTAAAAATTAAAAAAGGATCAGCCACTATTTTTCTTCCCCACCGCCACCAAACCCTAACCCTAACCCTAAGATCCCCTCTCAAAGAACACCGCCAAATGCAGAGAGATCTAGCAACCTCCACCGCCGTCTCCAGATCCTCGACATAACCGCATCCCTCAAACGTTGTCATTGAGATCATCAGCAATAATCGTCGACTGCCAGATTTGCATCACCGTCACTGCAACTGCCTCCAAGCGCCGCCTTCTCATCTTCGTCATCATCATCGTCCGCCTCAGATCCCTCCACCTTCATTGTTGACGTCGCTTCAACTACCGCCAACCCTCGTCGGAGTCTCCCAGCTTTGCCATCAACATAAGACGTCAGCGTCAATTCTTTGACGCCAAATCTGAGTTATCGCCGCCATCTCTCATCGAGATCTCCTCATTGTCGTCCTCTTCATTGTCGTCGCTCGCCACCGACCTCATCACCATCGATCGTCGCCGTCAGAAGCCGTCGCCGCCAATTTCGGACCCTAACTGTGATCAGGAGAAGAGGAGAATGAAATGGGTTATGGGTTTAAACTTTCAAACCCGAATCCAATTTGTGTTGGGTTTAAGTTGTCAAACTCGTGAGGCGACCCGACCCGACCCGACCACAGCCAAACCCGAGCCGCCGCGAGCCGTAGATGATGTTAGCGGCTTAGAAGTTGACATCATCAGCTCTACCCGAGCCGACCCTAAGCCGCCTGAGCCTACGCTGATGTCATCGAGCCGACGTTGGTGTCATCGAGCCAACGTTGATGTCATTAGCTCCAATCCGAGCCGGCTCCAAGTAGTGGCTTCTCTGAGCCCCTGCTGTACACACAGCAGCACAACAGCAGTTTGAAGCCCATTTCAAACTCATTCGGAGTTCGATTTGAGTTCTGTCTGAAACGTTGGACCCGTAACTGAGTCCCGGAGCCACTGGGAAGATTTCGAAGCTTTCGGGCAACAAATCCGACCTCAGCGCAACTTTGTTTGGAGCAACTACTCGGTATGGTGCTTTTTCAAGCACCTTTGGGTACGCTCTAACCTCACCTCATATTATTGCGATATCTTGCACGTCTATTATGGATTTGTAGTGATTATTAGTGTAGTTGTTTTTGTTAGTTGCCTAATTTGATGTTTGCTTGCATCTTCACTTTTAAGATTCATTTTGCATACTCAATTTAATTGCCGTTAGGAAAATATTTTTTTTGTTTAATCATATAGGACACATATTTAGTGACACGTAGGAAACTGTTTGAATCTATGTGATTGTGTATACTGCATTTGCATTTTTTGATAGTGCATACTCCTTCGTTGTGATAGAATGTATCCCCCGATCTTCTAGATATGAAGGCAACTAGATCTAATCCTTAAAGAGCCTCAGGACCTAAAGCTTAGTGTAGACAGGTTGAAAAGTAAATCTAACAAAGAAACTTTAGAGAACCGCAACATAGGAGAAGGGATGAGAGCACTAGCATACCTAGGATTAATGAAAATGACATTCCGTAGGATTAAGATAAGCCCTCCCATATTTGACGATATCCTTGGCCCAAAGATTTTTAGTGATTGGATGGCTGACTTGAATTACTACTTTGATTAGTATAGGTTTACTGAGAAAAGTAGGTTCGGTTTGCTAGAATGAGACTTAAGGGCCAGCTCAAATTTATTGGACCTCAGTAAAGAGAGTACACGAGGCGTGAGACTTCCATAGAGTCTTGGGAGGCAATGAAATAGAACTTAAGAAGAAATACCTTCTCGACTCCTATAAGTATCGCTTATAAGATAAACTGCACAGCCTTCGCCAAGGAAGTAAGTCAGTTAAGAACTATACTATCGAATTTGATGACCTAACTCTACGTAGTGAGGTGCAAGAAAACTCCTACCAAACTATATCTAGGTACCGTTCTGGGTTGAGGTCAGACATCTAGTGAGCGATGTCCATTCACTCCCACAAGATAAAAACCCTTGAGTAGGTTAAACCAGTTAGCTCAAGACACAAACATCCCTCAGGTTTTCTTCAGAGTGTAGGGTCATTCCTAAAGCCAGAGAACAACCTAGCCGAAACACTCACGCCACTAGAGACCCTAAGGACAAGTCTGTGATAGGTGAAACTTCTAAGAATGCCAAGGGTAGTTGATGTTTTAAGTGTCAAGACTATGGTCATGTTGTTGCAGGGTGTCCCTCTAGGAACTTTGTAGTTAGGAAAGTCGATATTGAGATCGAGACAGTAGTCTATGAATCAATTGGTAGCGTGACTGATTCTGATGATGATGATGCTACGGTTTCTAGCATCAAATTCCGTGTCAATACGTGTTCATACATAGTTGTTATAGATGAGGACGGGTGTAGATCTAGTGTGTTCCACACCTATATTACACATGAGGTAAAAAATTATGTTGATAGTAGATGGAGATAGTTGTGCGAACATCATTGCCAAGAAAGCTCTTGAGAAGTAGGTCTTAAGGCTAAACTGCACTCCCACCCACACAACATGAAATGGGTTGATAAGACTCATCAATCTATTGTCCATCGTTGTCAGGTTCCTATCCACACGTCTAGCTATGAGGATAGTGTTTGATATGATGTCTTAGACATACAAGCTGCACACATTTTATAGGGTAGATTTTGGTTGTATGACTTGGATGCGACTAGTCTGAGTGGTCTAACACTTGTGAATTTAAATTCAAAGGAAATAAGATAAGAAGATGTGTTGAAACTCGCCAAGCTCAAGTCGAATGTGGAGAATAAGGAGGAAACAGTCACTGACAAGAACAAGACATCATGCTACTTAATGACTATATCTCACTTTTCACCTGATTCTCCTATTGATGAGTCTACTCTCAGATTTAGGAATTATGTCGGCCTTCTCCCTCTTCCCCTAAGTATTTCACTCGTTGTCACAATTGAGCCACCTGCACCACATTTGCATGAGTTGCATGATCATAATACAAGACAAATGACAATCAGCAATTATAACTATCAGTCTATTTCAGAGTCCCACAAGTGGTTGCAAGAACTCGCAATAGGTGACTAGGTGCTGATTAGAGCCACTCCTCGAGCTCGATATTTCCATGATCTTGGGATCAACCCGATGTTCAGAGTCGATGAGCATTCCACGGGGCCTCAGCTATTTCCAGTTCGTCCATTACAGCCACCACTGAGAAGTTTGTGTGGTCCTTCCCGACTCAATTTCATCATCCACGTCGACGACATTCGCTAGTGGCGAATTTTTCGAAGTCAGGAATAAATGATGGGAATCACTAGAGAATAGGCTTTTTTACTCTTTATTTTAGGCTAGGTTTATTTTACTCTTTTATTTTAGTCCCATATCGAGTATGACAAGAGACTTCTATTTGTATAGGCCTATAAAAGGCTAAGTATTGTAATTACTTAGTAGTTCAGTTGATTTGATAAATTTAAAACTTTGCATTGCAATTATTGCTTTGTGTTGAATCTCTGCATGGTGATGTGCTGAGTGAGAGAGAGACCTTCTTGGTGGTGAAGCCAAAATTAATCTTATCCCCTTAAAACCCTAATTTCTTTTCCCTCTTCATTTTCTTCCCTTTCCGTTCTACATCATAAAAGCTTTAATAAATTTAGACACATTCAAAAAAAAATTAAACTTCAAAAGAAAAGGATAACTAAATGCTAGAGAGCTTCACACAAAAAGTAGAAACTTTAACATGACAGATAGGCACATTCAAGAAAAAGCAAACAACTTAGAAATAAAAAGATAACGAAAAGATAAATAGTTTCATGCGAAAGGCAAACATAATAAACTAAAAGATAGACAATTTAAAATAAAGATAGATATACATAAAGATATCTTTTTATTTCTAAGTTCTTTGTATACGAAATTAAAATTAGAGATTTTAAAATAAAGATATTTTACATATAAATATAACTGTTTTAGAAATAAAAGTAGACAATTTAAAACAAATGTGGATAGTTTACACGTAAATGTAGGCATTTTTAAAATAAATGTAAGTAATTTGACATGTAAATGTAGATAACTAAAAACAAAGACAGTTTAAAAATGGCAAAGCAATTAAAACAAAGGTAGACAGTTTGTATTACAAGGTAGACACTTTACATAAAGGTAAACTTTTCATATCCTTCTCCTCCTCTACAGAAAACACATTTCATGAAAAACCTTTAAAATTTCAGATCTTACAAAAAGATGGCTATTTTCATAGAGAAGACCTCAGTCTTCCATAAAATCCATGCTCAATGGAGGAATTGAGGTTTAAGCCCCAAGAACCCATCATGTATTGATCCAATCTGCAATGACACAAAGAAAAGGAAGCCAGAGAAGGAAGAAGAAAAGGATGAATTTTCCGACAGGGAGGGGGTTAAGCTAGTAATAAAAGAAGACAGAAAATAATGTTTTTCAGGTTCTTTTTTGAAGTTAAGATGTGGAAAAGAAGGAAGAAGGAATATAAGTCTTTTTTAAAAGTCTTTTTAGCTAAAGATGGAGAAGAAAAGGGAGAAATATTTTTTTTTTTTTGGGTGGAAGTTCATGTAAGAGCTGAGAGGTAAAGGAAGGAGAATGGAAAAGGAGAAAAGGGGGGAGATATAAAAGAGGTATTTTCTAATCCCTATGTACTATGTATTCATTTGAATACAAAAGAGGGCTAGAATGAGGTGTAGCTACAATTCCTGTAAATCTAAGGCGAGAGGGGGTGGAAGCATTTTTCCTTGATTCATTGGGCAGAGAAAGAGAAGGGAAGGAGAGAAAAAGGAAATGAAGCATGGGAAGGAGGAACAACAGAGGAAGAATAAGAAGAAGAGTTATAAAAAAGAAAGAAAAAGAAAGACTATTACGGGACAACTTAGGTATGCAACTCAGGCTTGTGTTGGGTTGTCTAGAAGGCAAACTTGAGCAAACCCAATGATCATTGACCCAAATTGGTTTGGATACCCAAGCAGAATTTTACCTCATTAAAGGTTGAATTCAGGTCGGATAGGCAGATATGATTGGATCAGAGTGGGTCAAATCAAGTTGAGTAACCAAATGTTTCCATAATGCTAGTTAATTAACTTTCAAGTTCATTGGCGTCCTATCACTAAGTAGAAAGTATGATAGATTCACCAAAAAATTTCTGGTATTCAACACAGGCCCATTGCATATTTCCTCAATTTACTTCCTCACCTCTATGTCAAAAAGTAACATATGTGTGTGTGCGCGCGCATTAGTCCACTTTCTAAAATTGTTTTCACCAGTTGCCTAGAAAATGGCCTTCATTGTCCATATTTGAAGAACAAACCGATCCAGATTAAAGATAGAAATCAAAAAACAACACAGATCATACAAGAAAGAAAAGGGAGAGAAACTACGTAATGAAACTAGGAAAAGAAGCTTATACTCTTGGTGAAAGAAGTGCTATATAGATGGAAAAATAGATTAAGGGTGTTAATTGTTTGTGCCAAAAAGTCTAGTACCCAATGATACTCTACAGTTAATTTAATTTTTGAAGTTAGGAGAACAAAGAAGATAACAAGGATTTTGAGGATTTATCGCAGTGGTAGTCAGTTTTCATAAATCCAAGTTCTTTTAAGTGTTGGCAAGGCTACATGTAGGAGTAGAAGAGCTCACTGCAATATCCATCAAGGTACTTAAAGTAAGAAAAGAAGTTCAACGTCACTCAAAAGATCTATCTTCAAGCTCCGTGAATCACTGCTTTATTCGAAGATGATAGAAGAGAATGAGACTATGAAGACAGCTGTTTCACAAGAAAAAAGATGCAGGACGAGGATTTGGTTGGATTCAAAAGGCAACCGGAAGAGGCCCGTTGCCATTAGCGACAAATGGAACTCTAAAACACAAGACTCCGGTTTGTACATGAAGCGCAAGAGTTATCAGGAATTGGTAGATCATGGTTACCGAAAAGGGGTATCTTGTGAAAAAGAACTTTGGGACCAAAGTTTAAAGGCACCTCTTGTAAGAAAATGGTGATCATGGTTTTCTCTTGTCTTCTTAAAAGAAAATGGTCCACATGCAACAGGTGAATCCTCCTCTCGAGGTAAATAGTTGCCCCTATTTCAAAAATACATATTGGTTTAATCTAAACTTTGGAGTTACAAATCGTGGGTGAGAAAACAGCTTTGAGTTTGTAAAACAGGTTTGTTGACATAATAACCAACAACCTAAATTTGTGTGAGACAAAACTATAAAGGAGGGAAAGGTAGGAACTAGGAAACAAGTAGTTCAACGTCTATGAGGATCTAAGAGATAGGAAAGTGAGAATGTTTATGGGTTATGCCAATGTGCAGTGAAGATCTTAAGGGTCTGAGGAGTGAGGAACTTTCTGCAAGATTTAGAAGCGGTAGAGAACTCATGTAAATGAGTGTGATAGGAGAAGAAAAAACTGGTTAAGAAAACGACAAAAAGTTCAACATAGTGAGATGTGGAAAAATTGTTCATAAATGAAATAAAAGGACAACCACAAATCATGTGGAGTAATTGTTCATCAATTAAATACAAGTGCAACTATCAATTCATGTTCCATTTGACTCTACAAATTCAGCTTAAACTCCAATGAATGCCAAAATATAGCAATATGTCTTAGCAACTAATAGTCAAACAAACAAATTTTCTGAACTCTAAAGAGAAAGTTCTTGGACTGAGGACCTTGTCACGAGGTTGTCAAGATTATGAATCCCCCTCATGCTCTAGACAACGCAATTGACATACATTTAACTAGATCAAACCAAGTCTCCCAATCTCTAGCATGGAAAGTTTCTTTTGTTTCAAAAATCCCAAATGGAGATTTATGGTTCAAATTGTTAGATTATGGGTATGAGACATAAAATAAATAGTTGTTTACAAAAATGGAAAGCTTTGCATAAGATTCTTTCATAATTACTTTTTAATGTGATATTATGTGAAGGAAGTATGTTGAAATATGATAGATTATTGCAGAAACTATGTAAAAGCGATATGAGGATGTGATATCTTAGCATATCAGGCTCAACCACGCTGGCTGAGAATTCTGAATTTTTACCATATCAATCACGTAATATTATAAGTGTCAAATTAGGACTCCGAAATCTTGTCTCTCTCATGTGAATCAGACCTCCTGAACAAGTTTTTTACTGCAAAGCGAAATTTGCTTACATCCATTTACTAATAACTTCAACTCACATCTTGCCTGTGTATTCTCGTAATCATTTCCCGAGAAACAACACATCAAACGAATTTAGCAGAACCCATATTTTGTGCATAATCAGCAAACAAACTTGTGTGCTTTTGGATCTACAGACTCAATGTAGCACATCCATCAATCTGTACTTTTCCACTGTCATAAATTTTTGGGTTTTAAGAAAACTATACCTCCAAATTGATTTTTCTTACAAAAAATTTGAGGGATAATATGACAAGGACATCAAAGAAAAACAAAGTTAATGGATTTTCACTTTCACTAGCTAACACTTTCAACTCCAAACAACTACTATCCTGAATTGCACATCTAAAACTAAAATGCCGGGCATCTAAACATTATAACAAAAAATATAGCCTCGTTCTTTATTCCAAACCTAACATATCTTAATACCTACATTCCCTTATCAAACCGAGCAAAGTGAGATTTCTCCTGTGACTCCTCCTTGAACTTTGTCCATCCGTCTGTCCCCAAAAGAAAGCCAGAGAACTGAGCGGCCCTCCCCCCCCCTCCCCCTTCCTTGCTTCCTTCTCCCTCTCCCATCTTCCCACTCCCTCTCCCCCCTCCTCTCCCCCTCTCCTCTCCGTCGTTCCACTGCAAGAGGTAATCCAGTTCTTATAATATTTCTCAAATTGAACCTTATCTATGCTCTCTAAAAGAACATGCACAGTCAAAAGCACAGCACATCAATGGAATTAAAACAAACCAAAATCAGAACATTCCAAACAAAAATTTATTCTAATAAGCAAAGCAGCAATGCAGCAAGAATGTTGAAGCAAAACATGGTAAGATGATCCATGAGTATATTTTAAGGGAAAAATGAGATTTATAGGATAAAGAAGCAAACCCTTGTCCTCTTCCTGATCGCCAGCCTCCACGCTCTCATCGTCTTCTTCTTCCTCTTCCTCCTCCTCCTCCTCCTCCTCCTCCACTTCGACCTCCTCTTCTTCCTCTTCGACCACCATCTCCTCCTCTCCCTCTTCGACCTCCATCTCTTCCTCTTCTTCTTCAACTTCCTCTTCCTTCTCTTCTTCGACCTCCTCTTCAACCTCTTCTTCTTCTTCTTCGATGGGGAAATCAGGCTTGGGCGACGAATCGCGGTCGTCCCTCGGCATCGGTGAATTGAATCTCTCGCCGGCTGCGGCGGCGTATAGAACGATGAAAATTAGAGCAAAATGGGCACACAAAATGAAGGTAACAATCTTGTTCTGGCCTCGGGCTATTAAACCTAGCAGTCTGCCACCTCTCTCGCCCTCTTCATTTTCTTTTCTCTCTCTCTCTCTCTCTCTCTTTTTTTTTTCTTTTTTTTTTTTTTTTTTGCCTCCGCCTCTTTCTCTTTTTTAAGGGCTTTTTTTAAATCCTTTTTTGTATTTTAATCAGGTCTTTTTACCATTGAAATTTTAAAAAATTAAACAAATGCCCCTATTTTATCATTTTATTAAGGAAAATTTCTCTACGGTCACCTACTTTACTTCATAATTAGAAAAAAAACATATAATATCATAATCTGATTCGCTACAGCTTCATCTATGTCAGTATAAACTGATTCTTCCCAACCACCACTTGTATATATATTTTTCATTTCTTTTTTTACTCTTCTCATCGCCCCGACATTCTCCCCTCTACATTGACTCTAATGCAAAGTAATTCGCGGGGCGACTTGCGCGGTGAGGTCATTGTGGGGGTTAGAAGGGGCAGGGTCTCCGGGGGTGGAGATCCTAGACCAATTTTTTTGGATTGATCTTTTGTAAATCTCGTTTGTTCGTACTCGCAATGAGTTTTTGTTTGTGTTTGTGATCGATGTGATATTTAGATCTAGAAAGTATTGGGGATCATTCGATACCGGTACACAGGGTCTGTTGATGATGATGATGATGAATGAGAACTATGGCTAATGATTGCAATTCTATGTGATAACTGTGACTAATGATCGCAGTTCTACCAGAACTGCGACTATGGCCGTAGTCCCTTATTAGAAAACTGTGATTATGTTCGCATTTTTTTTAATAATTGAAAATTAGGGCATTTTTTATGGATTGCTATCACTGTCGCAATCCCAATATAGGTTGTTGAGGACTGTGATCGTGATCGTAATCCTAATAAAGACTAAAAAAAAGGCACAAGAAAGAGTTTTGTGATCATGATCGTAGTCCTATAAGGACTAAGAAACATGCCCTATAAAAAGTAATGCAATCATGATCACAGTCCTCATGAAAAGAATGTGATTATGGTCGCAGTCCTATAAAGACTCAAAAATATGTCCTAAAAAAGAGGATTGTGATCATGGTTGCAGCTCAATAAAAATTCAAAAACATGACATGACATTTTTGTGTAGACTGCGATCATGATCGTAGTCTCAAAAATAGGGCATTTTGTGATGACTGCGACCGCAAAAAATAGGGCATTTTGTGAGGACTGAGATCATGTTTGCAGTTCTAAAAAATAGGGCATTTTTTATGAGGATTGTGATTGTAACCAGTGTTTTAAATATCAGATATTGGCGATTACTGGTTGACAAAATTATATATTGGATATCGGATACCGGGTGATATATCGCGATATGATACTAAATACCAGTTGATATATCAATAATCAACACATATAAGATATTATTAAAAAAATATGTTATTATTCAAACTTCATATAAAAATATCATTGAAATACCACAATGAATATAAAATAAAATAAAACGGTCTCTCAAGCAAAAAAAATATTATCCAAATAAGTAACTATATCGGTCGATATATCAGATATTTCATCTCGGATATCAACCGATATATCAGATATTTCATCTCAGATTTTGGCGGATATATCAGCCACGTGACAATATATCGGACCATAATCGGTCCAAAACTATATCCGGTAAATTTTTGCACTTATGGTATCGTTTTGAATAAAATACTAGTTTATCGGTCGTTATACCAGTATGTCGGCCGATATTTAAAACAATGATTGTAACGTCTCAATCACGCAGGTACAGAGACGTTACAGCAACGTATATACGTAAATTGAAAATTGAAAATACCCTCACATATATACGCAAAGCATCAGTACAAGTAAGAATCAGAGTACAAAAGCATGTGGTGCATTATACATTCCAACATATGAATATAATTATAAAGTTATTATAGGATGTAACACAATATTATAAGAATATTACATCACTGATGGGCGCAAATGCGAGAATACAAAGAGATATACAATTATGAACAGTACAAAAGGGGTTCACGAGTTACAAAAGGGAAACTCAATAGGCGAGCAGGTGGCCTGGAAGGATAGGGCTACGGACGATCAACTGTTGATCCACGACGCTACCGCTGCGCCACTCTGATTAACTAGAAGTCCGCCATGGCCCAAGCTCCAAGATCTGAACGTGCAGGTCCAAGAGAGTCAGAAATCCCTAACGAGTGGCGAGATGAGTACCAAGTGGCATGCGTAAATAAACACATGTGTATTGATAAATTCGAGTAAAATAGTATGTATTGAAAATCGTATCGTGAGCACGAGCATACAAGAGCAGGTAAGGAGGTATCAAGTAAAGTAAATATGGTAAAACCAGTTATATAAGCTCAAAATACTGATATGTAAGGTTAGTACATCGAAAGAATAATCCAAATAAGGGAACTCACCCTCATAAATACTGTATACCTCACGTCACTGCATCCTGAGTTCATATAACTCGAGTTGTCTCCTAAGTAAGGAAACGTCATAAACCCGATAGAAAACCAATAAGACCGATAATACCGGATACAAGCAAAACCAGTCGTACAAGCCTGGTTTATAGCTTCGTGAGATTAGTATAACGAAGTAATAATCAAAGTAAGAAAATTCTCATATATATACATTTACCCTATGTCGCTGTAATTCGAGCATATACAACTCGTATTGCAAAACAACACAATAAATTATTAAGTGGTATCTTATTATTATTACTCGTCCGACCCATGTATCTATTTTCCATCGATTTTTGCGAAGGAAAAACTTACAAAAAAGTGTCGAGGAGCTAAATTACAAGTAATTCTTTGAAGGAAGAAGATAACAAGTAGATCTCCTCTGAGATTTCTGGGGAAGTGTGCCGGTATGAATTTGATCAGCGCGAGATCACTTTATCCCTTTGACAATGTGATCGATCAAACAATCGGACTGCTTCCTGATGGGATTCCCTTCTCGCCTGGTTCGGGGAATCGGAGAACAGAAGGTTGGTAGAACCCTCTTGTTACTTCTCAAGCTGCCTCCGCTTTGGGAATTCCTTCCGCCTGGTTTTGAAAATTCCTTGAAAGGGAGGAATATCTTAGGGTATTAGCACCCTGATTAGAGAAGTAGTTCTCTGAATGCTTAAAAGCAAGAGAGTAGGTCTCTGTCTTTTTTCCTCTCTTTGGGGGGTCTCGGTCCGTCTCTGTACGCCTTTGGTACGATATTTATAGAGAGAGCAGGGGTATAATTGTCCCTTGAAAATCTGAAAACAGATTGAGTCAATCTGTTTTAATCTGGAAAGTAGCCTCGCCGTGAGGCTAGAGATAGCTTTTGCGAAGGTAGGAATAGCAAGTAGTGCTGATCTCTTGATCCGCTCTGCTAAATAAGGGATGCGCCCTTGATTCTTTCCAAATAACTGAAAGATTTCTTCTGATCTCCTTACCTGATTGGAAGAGTCAAAAGATTATGACAAGTAACTGCCAAATTTGATCTCAATTAGATTTGATCTCGTCTGGATTTGATCTCATCTGGGTTTGATCTCATCTGGAGATTCGATTGGTCAAAGGTGACCATAGAAGACCTGCAGCGGAGATGTCGCGTCGAGCTCACAATGGAACTGGAAGAAGCATCTGGCGAAGTTAAAAGAAAGCTCTTCAGCGGAGCTGGATAACTTTGTGGCGAAGTTACCTTATCAATTACCCTTTTGCGCAGCTGCATGGAGCTTTGAGCGAACCTAACTCTCTGTGGAGTTAACTGAGCATTTCTGTGCGAAGTTGTAAGTTAGCTCGTAGCGAGACTGTGAAGGAGCTTTCTGCGATGCTAAGCAGCTTTAGCTTCTTATGCGAGACTTTATCTCGTAGGCTTGTGCGAGACTAAGTGTTCAACTAACTTAGTGTCTCTGGACCTGCCTGGGCCTTCTCACGAGCTTTTCTTGGTTTACTGTCTGCTTTGCTGGATCAGTAGAATCCAAATTGCTGATTCGTCCCCTTTGAGATGGGTGAAGAACTGGTCGTCAGCTGTCTGCCGCTTGTCTTTTGTAGATGTCAATAAGTTAGACATTGTTCGGGCCAGTTAGGAATCTTGTTTTTTTTAAAGTGTCAACAAGACCCCCTTTAAAGTTTTCGTGAGTCTGCAATGGAATGGTTCAGATTTCGAAATACTTTGAACTGCTTTGATTGATGAAATGCGAACGTCGCCATAATGGTTGAGTTCAACTCCGCTTTCAATTCTGCTTCCGGACTAGAATAAGTTCGCCGAGGAATCGTGTAGATTCGCGACTCTGAATAGCTTCGCATCTGGATAGCTTCGCGTTAATTCGGTGTTTGGAACGACGTTCCTTTCTCGAGGCTAACTGCTTTTCGGCTAGTTACGAGAGGGATTATTTCCTTTCCCGAGGTTGACATAACCTCTCTTGCTTTTGTCGAGGGAGATTATTCCTTTCCTCGAGACAAAGAATTTAAATGCTTTAAATTTGCCCCGCGCTTCCAAGTTTGAAGTAGCGGCGGTGTGATCAGGCCATGGGCCTATAAATAGGACACTTTAAGTCCTCTTCAGAGAAACATACTTTTCTCTTTCTGAAAAGTGTGTTCATGACATCCCCTCGTTGCCGAGGAAAGGAGACTCAGATCTCTGAAATAGTGGGGGCGCCCACCCTGGTCACTAACCGGCCAAGAGCTGGTGAGTCTCGGTCATCCAGAGACTTTTACCAATAGAATGGTGACTTTAGGGAGCTTACCTTCCTTAATCTTAGCTTTACCAGCTACTTCAGGAATTGATTTCCCTTGTTCTTTATTCTGTATCTGACTGATTTACAGAGAAGGGCTTCAGCCCTATTTTCCAGCTTCTCGGCGAAGCTATCATTCTCGCTTGATTAGAAACAGACTTTTCCATACAGGGTTCCTGTCTTGATCTATTGAATCTGCCTGTTAAATCCACCATGTAAGGCAATAATTGAGACTTAGTCTCTTCAAAGTCGAGCCAGTCTTGCCATATAGGTGGGGCTAAGACTGTGTTCCTCTAGACCAGTCTGGCTTAGCCATATAAGCGAGGTTAGGACTTGGCCCTTTTTAATGCTCCTTCAGTCTAACTGCCTTAGGCGGAGTTAAGACTTGGCTTATGCTGAGCTAGCCCATCGTCACTGTGCAAGCGAGGCTATCATCTGCTTAATTGAAGAACCACTAGATTAGATATGAATTGCTTCGCCCAAAGAATTCGACTTAGCATTTCATCTTTGCCGTTTCTCTTTAATTTAAGGCTAACCTGTTTCCAATTTACATTGCAGTGAACTGTGCCTGTCGGTCTTTTGTTTTGATGAAAGAGACCAGAAACTTACCTCTTGATCTTCCAGTTGAAACTTTAATCCTAAGCAGGAGGAACATACTGAAGCAATTGATGCGTGTTCTAAGAAGAGGTTGGCAGTTGCTTATCCGAGATGATCCTCTCCGAGAAGGGACTGGTAGTCGCTTATCCGAGATGATCCACTTCGGGAAGGCGGACGTCACCTGTAAGGTCTCGGATCTTTCCTTTGCCAATTTTCATCAAAGAAGATCCAGCTTTCTGGTGGCAACCGGTCCTTTGTCAATTTTCATCAAAGAAGATCCAGCTTCTTGATGGCAAAATATGCTATTATACGAAAGATTGCGGCCTTGTGCAGGAGGAAGGCCTGTCGTGTCCAGTTAGTTTGGCTTACACCTTGGAAGTAGATAGGACAACTTGAATGCCTTTGGAGTAATGATTCAGTTGTACGAAAGATCACCTTGATGTAGCGTCAATATATCTTCCCTTTTGAATCAATAAAAATGTTTATTTTCCGCTTATCTGCTCTGTTTCCCTCCTCTTCCTTTTGAATTTTGAAGGCAATTGAAATGGATAGGCGGAGCTAAACTTCCTGCGAAGTTAAAGACAGAATCCCAGCTAAATCAGGAACAAGCTTCCAACGTAGCTAGCATGAATTTCTGCAAAGTTAAAGCCGAGCTTTCAGCGGGGCTAAGGTTCATCTTCAGCGAAGTTACTCAAATGTCGCATGAGGTCGACGCTGAACTTACTGCAGAGTTAGCCCTTAGCGGGGCTGAAACAACGCTTCTCGGAAAGGCACTTAGGCGCCATTTCAAATTAATTTGAAAACGACTGCCTGTGCTCCTTTCGAGGATGCGACATTTAGGCAATCATCCGCCTATAAAAACCCGATTAGGCTGAAAGAGAAGGCACCACTTCCCTTTGAATTTTTAGAGAACTACAAATCTCTTCTTCTTCCTTCTTCTTCGTTCAAGCACTTCTTTAGTTCTCCAATGGCTCCCAAAAGACGGGCAGGAAAAGAGGTAGCAACCTCTACGACGGAGGGACCTTCTCCTCCTCCGGTCATCGAACGACCTATCGCGGGTAGGGATCCTTCCCTTTTGTTCAGAGGTTTTCATCTCTCTTTTAAAGCCGATTCCTGGCTATTCCATGATGAATCTAGAACGATTCATTGTGATTCAATGATCTCAGGGAGTTCAAGTCCCTTCATTTCCCTTGATTTCTCGATTGGGAATCTAAGAACCGAAGGGGTTTCTTCTCCAAGCTTCTATGCGAAGCTAACCCTTAGGCGGTTCACATCCTGTCGAATGATAGGATGCGAAGCTAACCATCAGAGCGCAGCTAAAAAGGACCTTAATGCCCTTAAGACACTTTTTTAGGCAACAATACCTTTCTGACGAAGTTAGCCCTGGGCTTTGTCGCGTTTTGTTGTCCAAGGTCAAGCTTCCAGAGCGAAGCTAATACTTAGATACTTTTCTGCATTCTGCCTTCATGTGGGGTGCGGAGTTAAGCTACTACGAAGCTGAGCTTCGGGGCAAGCTAAAGCTAGGCTTGTCTCGCTTGGGGGGGCGAAGCTATGCCTTAAATTTTTTTTTAGATTTGGCTTTCTCTTACCAACTGAACTAATTTAGTTTCGTCTTGTCTCTGCAGTGCACTATACTCCGGTCCTTTGAACAGTCTTTTTGGAACGGCCAGAGGGCTGGACGGCAATGTTAGCCTGCAGTTCCAAGGGCACGCTTCACTATTCAGCGAGCGAAGCGCTCCTGGTCGGGATGCACTTATTCATGCTGGGGATCAGCGCACCATGAGGAGCATCTTAACTACTACCCCTTGAAGATTCCGACCGAAGAATCTATCGAAAGCCCGGCTTCATGTTTGGAGATGCAGCGCCAGACAATGATCACCAGCTGTTAGCCAGAGAGGGGCAGTGGATTTTCAAACTGGATGGCGAGAAGTATTATCTTCCATCTAGCAAGTGCCACTTTCCCTTGTCCAGCTTTCAATGTGTGACGAGGGCTCGAAAGATGCAGTGGCAAGTGACGCGGACTACCGATTTCGTTCACGTGGGGAAGTTGATAGCCCCATCTCCTAGTTATATAAGGACGGGTCCTCCTCGCTGCATATTGGGTCTCCACCCTAGGAATGTACTTTCAGACATCCCAGTGGGAGAAAATCCCGCGGTGGCTCAGACTTTTGGAAATCAGTTCTTTAAGGCTCATGGTAATTACCCGACCACTGATTTCAGGACCCCTGGATGGATTCATCCCCCAAAGCATGGTGGAAGGACTTGACTTTATATGTCTTTGCCCATTTTGAAGAGGATCTGGAGAGGCTGGGACTCTACAAGGCCGTCAGGGCGACCTGTTATGACATTCAGATGAGTGTAGCGAACTTCTACACCATCTTTGAGTTGTACTGCCCGGCTACAGGGACCTTCTTCACTCCTGTTGGTGAATTGGGCATGACTTTGCACGAGATGTGGGAAGTCTCTACTCTGCCTTTGGGGTCTCTCCCATATGAAGAATATTTTCCGTACGAGGCGGAATTGGCACTTTCTGGAGAAGCAGGAGCCTGCCTTGTTTGAGACTTATCGGGAGTTGACGTGTCACCTTTACATTTGCTGAAGCATGCATGGAGCCATAAGGGAGCTTCATACGGTTTGAAGAGCTGGGGAAATTATTTGTTCCCTGACCTGGAAGGTACTCCCGAAGCAGCTCATTGTGGAGTTTCAGATGAGCACTCTCAAGGGGATTTAATTCTAGAAGAAGATGACGGACCCTATGAGAAAGGTGATATTCTTCGGAGTTTCCACCACCAGGCTCGTCGACCGACGTCCCGAAAGGCGCTTCTAGCTTGCTTTTTAACGGTTTAGTTGAAGAGATGCGTGGTGCCATCTCCGTCTGGCGACGTCATTCATCCAACTGTGTTATTACCGGCTATTCGTCTAGTCCATGGTCGTTCTCTTGGACTTCTTCCAGCAATGGTATGCTGTATTCAAAGAGGCCTTCGTGCATTGACGGAGGCTTTCTGTAGGCAACCAACGACGAAGTAAGGAAAAGGGACTATCTTGCCTTGCGACGGACCAAACCCCATAATTGGTTTGCCATATACTTATTTGATGGCATGGTTCGCCTTCATTGCCCCTCTATCATCCAAGCCGGTGAGGAGCCCCCAGAAGGTGTTCGAATGGCGCTTCTCCGTCGATTTGAGGGGTGTTCGTGGTCACGGACTTATGTGGCTGCGGTCCGCAAACTGCTGTGCCGTCATGACGTCTACAGCCTTTTTCGGTGCTTTCCCTATATTCGTGATGTAGGCTATAGTGAAAAATTCAAGGATGTAGGGGAAAGGCAAACATCGTTGAGTCGGGGAGTCTTCGAATGGCTGGTTAGCATCCGGCCGTCCCACTTGTTGTATAGAAGCGAGGACACCTGTTACCTGGAGCCCTATGTTCCGAGTCGGTTTGCTCGTCAGTTTGGTTATGACCAATTGTATGTAGGTAATCCAAACAGCAGCCTGGCCTTCATGGGGAGCCTCATCGATGGAGCTCGTGTCTGGCGGTTTCATATTGCTGGTTGTACTGAGGCGCGGCTGTGCATGCCGTTGAGGACTCTGAACTTTCTTACGATCCTGAGATTCTGCCAGTGGTATAGAACTTCGAACTCTACACAACTGGGTTTTCTATCAATTCCTTTGGTGTGAAGTTGATCTCTCAACGGTTGAAGCGGAAGGTCACTGAGAGAAGCGAGGGCAAGAGGGTCCGCGTGCCAGGCCTCAAGGAATTCATTGCTGTTGATGATAGCGAGGCCTCGGACACAGGAAGTCCCCGCTTTGAAGGGATACAGGTGCTGAGGCTCTATCAGGCTTCTAGTGGGGTAGGCACAATCCCCATAGAAGATGTAGAGGTGTTGGAGTTGGAGGAAGAAGATCCCGATATCTACTTCAAACGACAGCGGTAAGGTAGATCTCGCAGGAAGAGGGTAGTGAAGAAGCCTCGTCGCTACGCTCCTACTGTTATTGCAGACGGCAAATCATCTGCAGTGCCTCCTTCTCTTGCTCCATTAGTCATTAAGCTGTCGGCTCTAGGCAGACCGCTGTAAAGCTGTCCCGGACTCGAGTAAGATCAACTCCATTCTTATAATATACCCTATATATTCCATATAGCCATTGTTTACTTCATGACTCAGGAACCGAGGCGGTGAGAGACCCGAGAGCTGAAGCCGCAGGAGAACAGGGAGAGTACTATGATCCGCTGTTCACTTATAGAGAAGGCGATGAGGCCAGCTATTTCGCCATCTCGGAAGAATCTGGAGGTGATGCGGCCGATGTAGGTCCTTCAGGGCTGGGACCTCAAAAGGAAGTCCTATAGCTTCCAGCTCTTTTGGGTGGACCATAGAGGGTTCGGCGAGTGAAGGTGGGCCGGCCGTCCATGTTGACTCTGTCAAAGACTTTCCTATGGAGCCTGAGGGGACTAATGCCGCGATCGAGGAAGTTCGGAGAGAAACTGCGGCCAAGGCAACTGAGGCGATATCATCTTTTGGTAGTGCTTTTGACTTTTATTAGTAATTCTTTCCCGATATCGATCATACTTTGCTTAAACAGAGTCTTACTATAGGTGTTCCGCCCTTGGGTGCATCGACTTCAAGAGAGCCAACCAATCTTCCTGAGGAATCAGGGTGAAGTAAGTACTTCGACTACGGCGGGCGATGCTGAGTTGGATGCTTTGTATCACGGCTTACCCTCTTATCACCCTAAATCAGAAAGTGGCTTTAAAGAGATTGAGGGGATAGTCGTTACGGAACCAATTTCACTTCTAACTACATTGGTAAGTGAACTGCCAGTGGTTTCGCCAGCGCTGCCTATCCTGCCAATTGCGAAGCTGAAAGTGATTGCCAGTCCTACTTCTCCAACACTGGTGGTTGAGCCAACCCTCCCAGAAGTCGTCACCCGTCCTACGTCGATTGTGGCTAGTGTATTGGTTTCAATGAGGACTCCTCCGAGATCACCGGTGATTCCTCACATTGCTCTAGCCAGTGCTTCTACTATTCCTTCCGTAGTTATGTCAGTGAAACGGTGGAGCTTTGTCTTCGGAGGCTACTCGTTCACCGGGGGTAGTTGAGGCCGAGAATGAATTCGTGGCTGAGCTAGTCGACAGCTTTTGTAAGGGCTTAAAGTGTTGGCCCAAAGGCCCATCACTCTAGTTTTGATGATGATCATCTCATGTAGTTATAGTACTAATGATCTTGTGTTTATTTAGTTTCAGATTTGTGATCAAGATCTTAGTAGGTGTATAGCTTCAACAAAGAATTTAAAGTCAAGTTTTGGAGATAGCACGGTTTGATTCAAGAGCTTGTGCATCAAGACCACATCAAGTACTCAAGAGGAGTCTAGCTCTTTGAATCGAGTTTGGACCAAGTCAAGAAGATGAAAAGGCTTCAAGTGAAGACTTCAAGAAGATGAAGACTTGTGTCTAGGTTTGTTTTTAAGATTTTGTTTTTAGATAAAATGTAAAGGATAGAATAGTTGGTGGATTGCTTAAGTATATCTATATGCACACACACTCTTGATTAGATGAGTTTTCATAAAAGAATTTTTATTTAGAAAATACAAAGAGTTTTTTTTTGAAAAATACCGGTTTGAGTTGTGTTGTTTTTCATATTCTAGCTTACATGTTTTAACCAAAACCGTATTTAGAGCTTAATGTCAAAAACATAGATATCTCACCATGTTTGTGTAGTGGATCATATCCATACACTCTATGCTTTAAATGAGTTTAGAATATCTTGTTTGTATTTTGGAGTTTTGGAAATATCAAGTTTTGATAAAACAGTTTTTGTTTGAGCCAAATTTTTCAAGTTACAAAAATAGTCCAAATCATTTGTAACATGTCTTGATTTTGTGCAAGCATGTTGTTTATCAAAGTATATGATAAAACTATTTTTGTAGATTTTAGTAATTTTAGGGATTTTATTTGAGCCAAAATGACCAAGTTTTTCTTTCCCAAAAATCCCTGACCTGGCTTCAGCCGGTCGACCGGGACGGTCGACCATAGCTTGAAGTCGGCCGACCGTATCGGTCGACAGATGTGCACAGCATGCACGCCAGTATCTGGCTGGAGGGGCCGGTTGACCGTCCAGAGAGCTTTGCTCTCTGGAAAGCCTCGGTCGACCGGACGGTCGACCGGCAGAGAGTCTGCTCTCTGTTCCAGAGGTTCGGTCGACCAGGGCGGTCGACCGCTGCCCCAACGGTCAGAAATCTGACGTTGGCGGTCGACCGACAGTTCTGTCAGGCTTCCAACGGCTTGTTTTTGGAGCCCTATATATATTGGGCCATTTGGGGGCTGTTTTCTACAAAATTTGAAGAAGAGTTTTGGGCTAGTTTTTCCCATTCATTTCAGTGGTTATATCCACAAGTTTTAGAGCCAAATATTTTCAATCAAAAGGGGAGTTTACCAAGAGTGTTTTAAAAAGTGATTTTCTTGAGTTTTCCTCCACCATCTCAATCCTTGTTTTTCTCACAAACACTGAGCAACCCATTGACATATTCATTCTATAGGAGTGTTATTGTGAGATTATTTTTAGGTGATCAAAGTGTTGTGATTACCAAAGATTCTTCCTTGTTCTTTGAGGAGGCGGACTTGCGGGTTCGCGTGTTTGTTTCGAGTTCATGTGTGAACTCCGTGTTTGAGGTGCGCGGCCTCGGCGAGCTTGTGGGCTTGCGGTGTGTACGGTCTAGGGAGTCCGAGGGCTTGTAGGTGTTGCGGCACCGAGTGATCCGGGGGGGGATCGATTATAATGGAAATCCTTCGTGTGTCGAAGGCGGGGATGTAGAGCAAGTGTGCTCGAACCTCGAAACAAATCCCTTGTGTTTGCGATTGCTCACTCTCTCTCTATCTCCTTATTTATATCTTGCATGCTTCTATTGTGTTTATCTTACATGCTTGATATTCTTTTTGTGCTAAATTGATATATGCTTGGGATTGTTTGCTAACACTAGTATTCAACCAAGAGAGCCAACGCGGGCACCTCAACTCTTATTTAGAGGAATCTTGAGGAGTTTGTCCAGAGCCCTTCACGGGGAATTCGGCAACACTCTTGTGTTAAACTTGGTGCGTTAGTGTAAGAAGTTTAGTTTAGGTCATATAAGTTTTTAATCCGCATTAGTGACCATTAGATTAGCCATCACCTATTCACCCCTCCTCTAGGTGATTTTACAATTGGTATCAGAGCAAGTGCTCCTGATTTGGGTCTTACAACCTAGAGTAAAGATGTCTTTGTACCTCAAAACCCTAGGCATTCATGTTTATCTTGCCATCACTAAAAATTCATATTGTTTAAATGGCAATAATTTTGAGGCTAATGCAAAAGCCATTCATGCTTTGAAGAGTACCCTAAATGATGAATATTTATCTAGGGTTGCTAACATTGATTCGGTTTTTGTTGCATGAAACACCCTCATCTCCCTTGGCGAAAAAGATCTATATTATGCGGGGAGCAACTCGAATGTTGGAAGCGACACCTCCAAAGTGTGCTACATGGTCCAAGGGGATAACCCCCTTGAGGTAACTAACGAATCCGAGGTAGAAGATAATGACATGTCATATGATGAACTTGCTTCATTTTGTCAACAACTATTAGAAAAATATGACAGCTTAGAAAAGATAATAAAAATTTTGAAAAAGAATTTTGATGCATGCTAAAAAGAAAATGATTCATTTAGAACTAAGTTTGCATGCATGGAAAAAGAAAATGAAATTTGAAAAATGAAAATGTTTTCCTTGTTGTCTAAGTTTAAATGATCTTTGTGAAGGAAACACTATTTTGAAAAATGAAATTGCTTTGGTGAAAAAACAAAAGGAAGTTGTTTAATGAAAACACTTCTTTGAAAAGAAAAATTTTTGAAAATGAAAAAGAAAAAGTTTCTAAAAGAAATAAGAATAATGTTTCTTTATCTCATCATGCTTTACATGCCACCACAAATGAGATGAATGTTTTGAAAATAAAATTAATAGTTTAAGCTCTACTTTGAGCACATGTGCATTTAACCACACTAGATTGTAGTCCTTGTTTTCAAAGAACAAACTCCACATATTCATGCACATCACCCTCATGCATATGCACATTTTGCACGCCAGAATCATACTCACACTCACACTCATATGCATCCTAAGTGTATGATTGGTAGTCAAAAGTGCATTTTTATCATCATATTTACCATCACATTTTCATATTTATTCATTTAATTCTGCACATTTATTAATAATTAGTAATTTATTGTGTGCAGGCCTCGAATTGTTATTTTAGCAATAAATAAAGCCTAAAGAGCCCAAAAGCCCAGATCCAAGCCCATGTTTGAAGCCCAGGTGTAAAAGTGCAAATATCAATTGTCAAAATTGCAAATACACAAGGGCCAAAGTTGCAAATACAAAGAAGAGGGAAGGATAGACTTCTATTCAACCCTAAACACTTGCAGGATAGGATAAAAGCTAAGAGAAGAGAAGGAAAATTCGTGGAAAAGATTTGGGATCTAGGTAACTTGATTCCCAAGTTATATCCAAATCCAAAGATTAAAGGCCAAGATCAAAATTCCAGAAGCAGAAGCCCACAGGGACGGACCAGGAGAGGCCACGCGCCAAAGCGCGTGGCCAGCAGCCACTTAATTGCCGCGGAGGCGCGGCAAAAGCCGCGCATCCGCGGCAATATGGATAGAGACAGATCCCAGTTTTCGTGGAGGACTTCATTCTGGACTCTACTACCTTCTGCACTATAAATATCCCTGCAAAGTGCAACGTACAGAGCGTCCAGCGTCCAGGAAAGGGCCAAAAGCTAGGGTTTTTAGGTTTTAGGTTAGATTCCATTGTAAATTTTTATTTTCTTTTTGTAAACCGAGAGGAGAGGATGTTCTCATGGAGGAAGGAGATCTACTTGTACTGAGGGTGACAATCGGGTAAGTTTTGCTTTTCCACCATTGTTAAATAAATCAACTCGAGGTTCGTTTTGTTCTTTTTATTTTATTCTTGTGTTATTGTTTCTCTAGTTTTGTTTAATCTCTGTTCTTCTATTTTTATTTTATGTGATTGTTTCTTTCTCCGATGACTTGCAAACCGTGAGAACTTGACGCTTTGAGACTACCTAGCCGAAGAAGGAACCTTGACGGCCCATGGCGATGAACAAGTCTTCATAGCTTGTTGTTTTATTTCGTAGAGTAGATTAAGAAGGCGGACGATCCTATAAGCCGTGCTTGTACGCCTTCCAAGAAAAGGGAAATCATCGCAACGGTTCAATCGGCAAGCAAATAAAGAGATAAGTTTTCCTTTCTTTTCTTTTATTTTCTTTTCTTCCTTTAGTTTAGATCCACATTTTCCTAAATTCTTCTTTTCCACTTCACTGTAAATACCACCCATTGTAAATACCATCCATTGTAAATACCACTACTAATAATAAAAAAAGATAAATTTTAGAGATTAACTTGCTTACGCTTCTATCGCAGTCCCTCCTTGAGGATCACGACCCGCTCAAGCCCCTTGCTACAGCGGATTAGAACTGAGAACCTTGCACATCTATTCTTAATCTAATATTCTAATTTTTTGTGTGCAGGAAAAATCATTCAACAAAAAATTGGCGCCGTTGCCGGGGAGGGACGGTAAGTTATCTCTAAAACAAAAAAATTTTAATTATTAACTTATTCTTTATTCTTTGCAGGTTACAGGTGAAGAAACAATATTTTGGCAACTGCAGTGACATATAAGTGGACCTGGGACTCTGCTCAAGAAAGCAGAGCCCAGGATCCCTCCAGAGTGCCGCGTTCCCACGGCAAAAGCCGCGCAAACGCGGCACAAAGGAGTTGACTCCTAACCAATTTTCTGCAGGCTCTTCAGCTCTGCAAAATACAGCTTCTGCAGTACTTAACTTTCTGTATTATTCACCATATACCTGCTAATTTAATCAACAGTAAAAAAATTGGTTGTAATCGTTAAAAGTTGATTAGACGTTTGCATATTAGGCACGTGTCTTTTCAATTATTTTTATTTACTGTTGAAGAGTGCTGGAGGCAAGGTACGTACGCATTGCATGTAGAATAGGATTCATCTCTTGGTTGATTTTCTGCTTTGAGTGATTCTTATCTATTTATCTTGTACACTTGCACTAATTCATCTTAAGGGCATAACCCATTAACAAGATAAGGTGGGGATTTCATCACCCTTCCTTAGCCCAAAAATCATATCCCAAGCACTCACTAACCCAAGCCTAACTAAAAAAGAGTAGACGTTGGCCCTAGGGACATCTCGGACTCAATTAGGAGATTATCCTAAGGGGGAACGGTGTTGGAAGTTGACTCTTGCCAAATCAGTGTCTAGGAAGGGGATTGAGGGCCGAAAGCTCGAAGTGTGGTGGTTATTTAATTAAGGAACGTCTTTGACGGAAAACCTCCCACCACTCTTGCCCTGACCTGGCTGATTAACTTGTGGTCAAAGTCTGCACCCACCTCCTGTGGACGGTCTAACCAGTTAGGAGTCGTCTAGGTCATAGGTCTACCCTAACTTAGGTTAGAATTTTTCTTTTTTTTTTTTTGTTTGTTTATTTGTTTGTTGTGTTGGTGTGATATGGCATATAATAATGATTCCAATTTTAATCCATATTACACCCCTAACTATTATTCGGATATTACCAACCCGGCATACCCTAACTTTGACCAATCTAGTGTGCCGGAATGGTCTTATCCGAATGAATATAACCCACACACGCCATCTTATGACTATAATCTCATAATAATTTCAACTCGTCACAGAGTTCATGGGGTTTCGAGTCCCCCGAGTCTAATTCTCAACCTAATTGTCCTTCATATCCATCTAGTCCACATTCTTCCCAAAATTCATACTCAGATCCACCCATTCAGAATAGAAATCCATCTATCTTGGAAATGATGAGTAGGAATGAGTCCAAGCAAAAATCACCATCAATTTTAGACATGATGATACGTGAGTCCACCGACTCACAAATTTATCACGATTACCCGTCCTATTTTCAAGTCCAATCAGAATATGATCCACCTATCGACTATGAAGGGATGCTAGCTGCCATGACTGAGGCTAAATTAGCCCGTGATCATGACATAGATTTGATGGTGGAATGCTTACACCGGCCGGCTGATTCTGATATCGATGACCACTTGATTAGAGCCGACGAACCAAGTTGCTTGGAACAACAAGTTTCTAATTCAGTACCATCTTGTGAACTTGCCGAAACTTCAAATTCTGATAATTTGGCAAGTTTTTCCTTTCCCGAATTAGAACTCGAATGTGACCTAGATTCTCAAATCTATGATCAAGTTCAAATTCCTGAATCATTATTGACTCCTGTTTTGTTACCCGACTTAGGTAATATTTTAGAGTCAGTTTTGATTCCCACATCTATCATTCCTGAACTTGAATCACCACCATTGAGTCACATTCCATTGTGGGAAGATGATTGTGGACTTGAGTTTCAATTTTTTGACTTGGACCCACTTCTCGAACTTAGCCCGACTCCTGAGCCCTTACTTGATTTGAGCTTCTTCCCTGAGTCAGTATTCGTTCCCGTACTTCCCATGTCCAAGTCAATCATTCCATCTTTTCATACTCCATTTTGGACAAGGAGGTTGAGACAATTAACTCTGAAATTTATTATGAAATTTGGAAATTTGATGGGGTGGAAATTCTTAAACATGATTGTACATATATTTTAGTGGGTTATGTAAGGAAAGTTTCTGGTGGGTTCCACCAAATTATCTGTTATCTTGATTAGGCCGCATTTCGTGGACCAATTAGACCACCTCCGGAACCACCACCCTAAGGTAACTTCCGCCTTCCCTTGTTCTGTTTCATGCATATATGCATTCATTCATACATTGAGGACAATGCATGAGATAAGTGTGGGGGTGGGCTTTACTAACATAGGTAAAAACTAAAAAAAAAAAAAAAATTGCTAATAAAAAAATTTTAAAAAAAAAATTGTTATAAAAAGGAATATTTTGACTTATTTTTTGAAAGAAATCTAAGTTAGTTTTAAGGATTAGGAAAATCATGATTAGGATTTCTAAAAACTTGGTCAAAATAAATAAATTGTTTAATTTTTAGGTATAGGAGAGAAATTGAATAAATAATTAGTCTTGATTTTTACCTTAATGAAATGTGCATACCAAATGCATATCTAGGATTCTAAGACAAAGACCTTGTGCCTCATAAAAAAAATATAATAAAAAAAAAAGGAAAAAAAAAATAATTCACCAATTAAGCTGATACATGTGCCTCAAGAAGCATAAGTATTCATGCCTAAAGGTGAGTAAATAAAATAAAGTCCTTAGTTTTGGGGCCTAATTCACTCGAATTTGAGTCCGCGGGGTGTTTTCTCACTTGGTGCCCTAAAGCCGACCGGTTTGGGAGTCACCGACTTTAAGTTCGCTACATGGGTGGATTAGAAAGTCCGAGGGAACTAAGGAAAAATTACTTATATGTACTAACACATCTAATAATCAATTAGTTAGGTATTAGGGCCTCAAGAAGCCTTGATGCTTATACGAAAGAAAATTAGATGAGTTATACATGCCAAAAAAAAAAAAAAAAAAAAATTATATTAACACATCTAATAATCAATTAGTTAGGTATTAGGGCCAAGAAGCCTTGATACTTACACGAAAGAAAATTAGATGAAGTTATAAAAAATAATAAAGAGGCATGAGAGTCCAAGTTAAGGAATTCCTAGTAAAAACATAAGGATGCATATGATTTTTGGTAACGAAAAAGACTATATTAGAAATTCAATTTAATCCTTACCTAAAATGAATAACAATTGACTTTATAAAGACTAGGTTTGAAGAATGAATAAAAATGAGGATCCTAAAACTTATAGACTACTTAGTCTCTTAAAATATAATTCAAATATTTTCCTTTTTATGGATTTTGTGGGTGCAATCCGCTGAAAACCCTCACGAGACAACACTCGTCCTCTAGGGTAACCTAGAGGTTTAACGGCTTGTTGCACGTGCTAAGTGCAATCGTGATTCCTACGAAAGTGAGTTAGGTTAGATTAACTTTTTCTTTTCTTTGTTTTTACTCGAGGACGAGCAAAAAGATAAGTGTGGGGGTGTGATTGGTAGTCAAAAGTGCATTTTTATCATCATATTTACCATCACATTTTCATATTTATTCATTTAATTCTGCACATTTATTAATAATTAGTATTTATTGTGTGCAGGCCTCGAATTGTTATTTTAGCAATAAATAAAGCCTAAAGAGCCCAAAAGCCCAGATCCAAGCCCATGTTTGAAGCCCAGGTGTAAAAGTGCAAATATCAATTGTCAAAATTGCAAATACACAAGGGCCAAAGTTGCAAATACAAAGAAGAGGGAAGGATAGACTTCTATTCAACCCTAAACACTTGCAGGATAGGATAAAAGCTAAGAGAAGAGAAGGAAAATTCGTGGAAAAGATTTGGGATCTAGGTAACTTGATTCCCAAGTTATATCCAAATCCAAAGATTAAAGGCCAAGATCAAAATTCCAGAAGCAGAAGCCCACAGGGACGGACCAGGAGAGGCCACGCGCCAAAGCGCGTGGCCAGCAGCCACTTAATTGCCGCGGAGGCGCGGCAAAAGCCGCGCATCCGCGGCAATATGGATAGAGACAGATCCCAGTTTTCGTGGAGGACTTCATTCTGGACTCTACTACCTTCTGCACTATAAATATCCCTGCAAAGTGCAACGTACAGAGCGTCCAGCGTCCAGGAAAGGGCCAAAAGCTAGGGTTTTTAGGTTTTAGTTAGATTCCATTGTAAATTTTTATTTTCTTTTTGTAAACCGAGAGGAGAGGATGTTCTCATGGAGGAAGGAGATCTACTTGTACTGAGGGTGACAATCGGTGTAAGTTTTGCTTTTCCACCATTGTTAAATAAATCAACTCGAGGTTCGTTTTGTTCTTTTTATTTTTATTCTTGTGTTATTGTTTCTCTAGTTTTGTTTAATCTCTGTTCTTCTATTTTTATTTTATGTGATTGTTTCTTTCTCCGATGACTTGCAAACCGTGAGAACTTGACGCTTTGAGACTACCTAGCCGAAGAAGGAACCTTGACGGCCCATGGCGATGAACAAGTCTTCATAGCTTGTTGTTTTATTTCGTAGAGTAGATTAAGAAGGCGGACGATCCTATAAGCCGTGCTTGTACGCCTTCCAAGAAAAGGGAAATCATCGCAACGGTTCAATCGGCAAGCAAATAAAGAGATAAGTTTTCCTTTCTTTTCTTTTATTTTCTTTTCTTCCTTTAGTTTAGATCCACATTTTCCTAAATTCTTCTTTTCCACTTCACTGTAAATACCACCCATTGTAAATACCATCCATTGTAAATACCACTACTAATAATAAAAAAAGATAAATTTTAGAGATTAACTTGCTTACGCTTCTATCGCAGTCCCTCCTTGAGGATCACGACCCGCTCAAGCCCCTTGCTACAGCGGATTAGAACTGAGAACCTTGCACATCTATTCTTAATCTAATATTCTAATTTTTTGTGTGCAGGAAAAATCAGTCAACAGGTGACGTGTCACCTCGTCGCAGTGTTGTTGTTGATTAAGACTAAAGACCAGCAGCTGCGACGAAAGTCGCAGATTATTTTTTTTAAGACTGCGGCCAGCAACTGCGACCAAGGTCGCACTGTTGTTGTTGATTAAAAATAAAGACCAGCGAATGTGACCAAGGTCGCAGTGTATTTTATTAAGTCCAAAACCAGCAACTGCGACCAAGGTGGCATTGTAATTTATTAAGACTACGGTTAGCAACTGCGACCAAGGTAGCAGTGTTGTTGATTAAGACTAAAGACCAGCAACTGCGACCAAGATCGCAGTTTATTTATAAAGTCTGCGGCCTGCAACTGCGACCAAAGTCGCAACCTTTCACTTTAAAAATTTATACGGTGAAGTAATATAATTATTAACTGCGTCCATGGTCGCAGTATATTCGTTTAGCGTAAAATATTTAAAATGAAGGTTTGTAATAATTGTACAGCATTTCAACCAAGACATAGTAGTAAAAAATGTAATTCACACAATTAACTTTAGAAAACATATTTATATATTTTAAAAAAAATACAAAATACAATTTTTTAAACTTCTAATCCTCGTCATCACCATCGTAATCAGATTCGTCGTCAAGAGTCATGCTTTCGTCTTCTGTATCGCTTTCCGTCTCTTCCTCCTCTTCGGCGACAGTCTCCTCTTCGCTTTCTTCCTCTTCATGTTTGTATTTTGGTTCACCAATGAAGTCCCAGAACGGGTCATCTGTATCAAGCTCAGATTCTGACCCGTAGCGAGGCATCGGTTCAGAACTATACATCCAATCATCATTAGATGATTGGCTTCTTTCCGGTGAAGACGGTGGAGAAGATATTTTTTTTGAGTCTATTGACCGAACAGTGAGAGTAACGAGTTTGAGCAAAAATAATTTAGTATGTTTGTAATCCTTTGCTGATGACCGTTTATATATTTTTTAATCCCAGAATTCAAAGGGTTTAAGCTCTCAAACCACGTGAATATCTCCCAAACTTATTTTCTACCTTTTCCCGAAAATTGTGTACACTTCCTAGGTGACTGTTCAGTTATCCAAAACAGTTTAAAAGTTAATACACTATAACTTTAAATTACTTTGAACTCCAAAACAGTACATTATTGCGACCATATTCGCATTGGGAACTGATAAATGATTAACTGCGACCATAAATTGCATCCGTAGTAGGAGTGCGACTATGGTCGCAGTGTTTAAGAGCAGCAGTCGCAGTTTGGATATGTAATTAAAAGAGCTTATAGTTAATATAGTGGAAAGAGACCTTACAAAAAAAATAGAATTAAAAGCTTTTAAAAGAAGACAAAATACAATTGAATATCAGAAGATTAGGAAATCCTAATCCTCGTCATTATCCCCATCATAAGCAGATTCATCGTCTTCATTCTTCTGCTCTTCCTCTTCATCACTTATTTCCTCATCATCTTCCTATTTTTGAGGTTTTTTTGTTTCACCGATGAACTCCCAGAATGGATCGTCTCTATCAAGCTCTTCGTCTGACCCGTTGATAGGAAGCGAGCCTACAGCATCAGAGGACATGCTTTCATCAAGCATGTCTCCGTCAAGTGGCAGAGGAATAATGTCTTCGTCACTAACCCACATTAAAACTTCATTATCATCATGAATAGGAGGATCAGTTAATACATTATTTGATGTAGTGAGATAGTCAAAAGGAGTGAAGTCCAGACTGGTATCAGATTCACTAGAATATCCTGAAGACAAAGGACCGGTGGGGGAACGATTGAAGTTAAAATCTAAGTGTTCAGTGGAAGAAAATGGGGAAGACATGATTGAAGAATGAATTGTTTTTTTGAAAGTTTTTGAAATCAAATTGAAAAGGAAGAACAAAAATATAGTTTTCAGGTATGAGATAATATATTAGTTACAAGCATTATGTAAAGGTCAATATTGTGGAAGAACATGAATAGTAATAATAATTGTTACAGGTGAGGGTTGAGTATGATAGGAAGTGGTAAAAAAAATTAAATATTTAATTGAAGATTTATTGCGGGAGAATCCGAAGTACAAATTAACTTTTTATAGAATTGCTTGCCTATACCTTTAGATTACGTATGGTGCACATCTTTCCTTTCTCGAGATTAACATTAGTGCATCTCTTTTTCTAGACTGTTGTTGTATCACGGTAGAAAGAATATTAATTACTTCATTTAATTCAGTGTAATTAGTACAATAATTTTTATAAGATTTGATATACGCGAATTGATCTCAGGGTCGCATGGCTAATCCACCCTAGTCGCATATTAAAAATCTTTTACGTAAGGCATGGGAAAGAAGATTGCGACTTTGGTCGCAGTACTGAAGGAGGTCGCATTGTTGTACGATAGAATGCGACTAGGGTCGCAGACGTTATATAAAGAAGTTTTGTTATACAATGACTGCGACTAGTGACTGCGACTGTGTCGCAGTTGTCATATAAAATTGAAATTATATTGTATTAGGTCGCATAAAAACATTTTGTTATTCTATGAGTGCGACTAGTGACTGCGACTGTGTCGCAGTTGTTATATTGTATTAAGTCTGCGACCATGGCATGTTTTTTTAAATTTTCAATGCTTCTGCTTATTTTACATTATATTGATCCAATTTTTTTATTATATTTTTAGATGTATTAAAATTACGAATTTTATAACTGTAGATATATTCAACTGAAATTTTATTTGTTCATGACTTTATTCCAGTTTAGAATTAAAAAAGGGGTATTTTTGTCAATTTGTTTCACGATTGTTTAGGCGGGATTTTTTTGATTTTTTTGGCGCCAACACACTGCGGCCGATGTGTGGCATATATTCAGCCACGTCCCGCCGGTTGAGAAACTCTCTCAGCCTGCAGGCTGAAGTACAGTAAACCCTATATATATAATATATATATATATATATATTATATATATATATATATATATATATATATATATATATATATATATATATATATATATATATATATAGCCAGAAAATCTCTGAAGAAAAGAAAACCAACATATCTGAAATTGGATCAGAAATGAAGTCAGAATCATAATAGGAAACTACTCAGTCTCGATGTGCGGTTGCTGAGTAGAGTCAAATTGCGCTCTGTGCGGTCGACGACTAGCTGTGCAGAGCTAATTTTGGCCTTCTGGACGGTCGACCGCCCGGTCAACCATTCCAACTTGTTCCTAAGATGCTCCTGTAACACCCCGTTCCTAGAATACGTACGTAGATACGTATTCTGATTTTTCTAACATATTTCTTTGATTTATCTTGTATTTGTTTTTATTTTATGATTATTAGTGTGATTGTTTTCTATTGGATTTGGATTCGTGGACTCGGAATCAGCCCTAGTCTGAACCGGGGGCCCAAGCCTAGTGCATTACTCGGATTGGCATTTCTGGTAATCTGATTTGACCGATTTCAGTTTCAGAGTCTGTTTTCTAATATTTTAGATTTTTTATGATTTTCTGGAATTTTTCAGAATTATTTGTAAAATCTCCAAAACCGGTGTCGGTCGGCATCACTGACTGATTCCCTGATTTTTAATTTCAAATGGGATTGAATTTTAAAATGGCTTTCACATTACTTCTTAGAATTTCATTTTCTATCTAAAAATATTTTTTTGGATTTTTCAAATTTATCAAAATTTGACCGATTCGGGTGTCGGCCGTATCGCCGGAAGATTTCAGGATTTTATTTGAAAACTACATGATACTTTTTGAAATCGATTTCACCAAACATCTTAGAATAATATTTTCTATTTTTCAGAATTTTTCGGAACGATTCTGAAACAGTCAAATTTTTGCCTTATTAAAATAATAATATAATTTGCCGTTCTTTCCTTTTCTTGCTTTTCCCTCTCAACTCCACTACTTATTACTCCCAGAATATTTTATTAATTTTATTATTTAATAAAATATTTATTTATAATTTTTTTACTATTTCTTTTCATTTCTTTTAAATTTTCCCATTTTCTTTTCATTTTCCTTCTTTTTCTTCTTTTCTTTTCTTCTCCTCCACTCCACCTCTTCTCCCACGCCAGCGCAACCGCAGCAGGGAGCAGGGCATGATGGTGAGCAATCCATCCCCCACCATCCCCCATTCATCACTTCTTTTCCATTTCCTTCTCCTTTAAACTCCTCCTTCCTTCCTTTCCTTTTCATTCCAAATTCATCCCACTTCATCTTCAAACCTCAACCAAACCCATCACACACCGCTGCCTCCACCATCACCACGCCGCCACCTCCGGCGCCGCCCTAGCCCCGCCGTCGCCGCACCCCGCATCACCCACCACCCTTCACACTTCCATCAACCCCAAATTCCACTCCTCTTCTCTTCAATTCCACAAAACCCATCACCATTACAAACCTCATCCTCTCCAAAATTCACCATCACCACCACTAATTCCACCACTCTCTACCACTCCATCACCACCTCCTCCTCCTCCTCTAAATCCCTAACACCACCAAACATCACCATCACCACCACAACCACTACCACAACCACCACCACCAACCACCAACTCCAACACAACACAACAACAACAACACACCACCACACAACCCCCTCCTCTCCTCCACGGGTGCGTGCGCGGCCCTCCTCCCCGGCGCCGCCGCCAGGCCGGCCAACTTCCCCCTCCTCCTCCTTTTCTTCCTTTCTTCTTTCTTTTCATTTCCCTCTCTTTATTTCCCTAAATAAAACTAAAAATTCCTACATTCCCTAAATACCCCCACCTCATTCCAAAAACTACTTCCCTATATTTACACCCAATACCCCTCTCCTTTAAATCCTAATTCATTTCTAAATACACCATATTTTCTCTCTCTTTCTCTTTCTCTCTCTCTCCTTCCTACAACTTTCTCTCTCTCTCTCTCTCTCCTCTCTCATTCGCTCTCTAATATTCATATAAATATTTATAAATATATATTTTAATATATTACTTTGGGCTAGTGACTTGCTCGTACGGTTCGCCGATTTCTGGACTTTTACCGGTATTTCACCCCGGTTTCAGGCGAGTACTTTTAATATACCTAAAAATAAACACTCTTGTATTTTAAGCCTGGAATTGATATATGGATATGTTAGCATGCTTAGCACTTGTTACCGTAAATTTTAATATATGATATCATGCTATGCGAGTTAATATATGATGTTGCACTCGGTATTTACCCGACCCTGGACATGTTATACTTGATATACGATTTATGACACCGATATACGGTAATTACACCGACACCTGGCATGTTACACTAGATATATGATTTTTGACACCGACACTTGGTATTAACACCGGCACACGGTATTTGACACCGATATTTGCCATGCTATATTTGACACTGATACTTGCCATGCTATATGTGAAATGTGATACCCGATACCGGTACTTGCCATGCTATACCTGACCCTGATACATAACACCGGTACTTGCCATGCTATATTTGACCCATGATATATGACACCAGTACTTACCATTCTATATTACATATGATACCTGACACTGGTATTTGCCTTGCTACATTTGACCCATGATATATGATACTGGTACTTGCCATGCTATATTTGATACATGATTATATAACACCGGTATTTGCCATGCTATACTTAACACCTGATATATGACACCGGTACTTGCCATGCTATATTTGATACATGATATATAACACCGGTATTTGCCATGCTATACTTAACACCTGATATATGACACCGGTACTTGCCATATTATATTTGACATATGATACCTGACACCAGTACTTGCCATGTTATATTTGACACATGATACCGGATATCGGTACTTGCCATGTTATATTGACACTTGATATATGACACTGGTATTTGACATGCTATATTTGCCACATGATATATAACATCTGATACTTAGCACCTGACACTTGACTCCTGTATTACCTGGCATATGCATGATTATTATTACCAGACATCTGATAATCCTTTATCTCTTGTACTCCTGTATTTCTGTATCTCCTGTACTCCCTGTACTCCTGTATCTCATGTACTTATGCTCTTGTTAATAGCACAATCAGACCGGCGTCCGGCAGAGCATGCCTGGTGTCGGGATAACGAGGATGTATCCCACAATCGTGCTAGCGTCCGGCGGTTCCTGAATGAAACTAAGTGCCACCACACACACGTGGTGGGAACCACCTCTAGAATCTATTCCCCACACAAAGCAAAGTGCCACACAGAGCAAAGTGCCACACCCACACGTGGTGGGGGCCACCTCTTGAATCTGTGGGGGCCACCTCTTGAATCTGTGGGGCTACCTCCTGTATCAACCCTCAGAGCAAAGTGCCACATGGAGCAAAGTACCACACCACCACACGTGGCGGGGGCCACCTCTTGAATCTGTGGGGGTCACCTCTTGAATCTGAAGGTTACTTTCTCCCTCCTGCCTGTACTGCCTGGTGTTAGTGTGATAAGCATTCTCAGTGCCATTAACACACACACATACCTGTACAATGATAACTCCTGGACTATGTGTTATTTTGTTTCCCCCTATTCGAATAATGACACCCGCGTATCGGAGTTCGGATGAGTTCTACTGGAAGTGCAGGCTCCAGCGTGAACTGACGGTGCTGTGGGACGCCGGTGGGAGGGACGAGAATAACATAAGAACATAAGAAATAGTAATAATATTAGAAACGTGTGATATTTGGTCTCTCCTTGTTGTTCGGGTCCTGGTACTCGCATATCAGACCCGGGTAAGTTCTACAGAGTGCGAACTCTAGTATGGACTATCGGTGATGTGAGGCGCTGGTAGGGAGGCGATTAAAACATCAAATGGTACTAATTATTATTATTGGATCAATTATAATGCAACACCTTTATATTCTCCAGTACAGTATTATGCTCTGAGTTGACACCCTGTTTTATAACACATGACTTCTGTGATACTATGGTTACTCCAGACACACTCTAGTTCTGTTACCCTGAGGGCAACTCAAGTTGTACGAACTCAGATGATGGTGACATCGGATATGTGGGTATATAGATGAGGGTTTCCTTGTTTGGATTATCCCCTCGATGTATTACCCCATGAATCCATAATCCAGGCTTATACAATTAGAATTGTCCATACTTATTTATCGCGTGTTTAGTGTATTTATCACATGTTGCCATATTTTGTCACATGATTATGTGTACCTATACTCTCTATACCGTTTTCCATGCATGTTTTCCAATTCAGACTTACTGATATACATGCATTTACCTGATCTCAGATTTACTGTCATTTTCCTTATATTACTTGTCATTTCCTGTACCTGCATGCCTGGACCACATCACTTGATCATGTACACGTGTGCCTGTTATGCACGCCATCTGGCTTTATTCTTTGTACTGCTGGGGTTGCTAACAACCCTGTATTCTCATGTCCAGATCCTGGAGTCTGGACCGTAGCCTTGCTGTACCTGATCAGAGTGGCGCAGCGGGAGCGTGGATTAGCAGTTGCCTGTCCAGACCCTCTTTCTTCCCGCCTCCACATGATCGGCTCGTGATTTTCATCTTGCCACTCGTGAGTACTTTCCCATATTTCATATTGTGCATCCTTCTTTTGTGCTTCTTAGTGATCATATACTCTTCAGATATTATATCATGCCTTGTGATAACTGTGTACTGTGTTATTATTCTTGGATTATATGTTACCACTGTGCTTCCGTACTCTGATTCTTACATGTACTGATGCTTAGCGTATATACGTAAGGGTATTTCTGACCTGCGTTATATACGTCGCAGTAACGTCTCCGTACACGCGGGATCGGGCGTTACAGCTCCTCTGGGCAATCAATTGGTCAGTCGACCGCTACGCCTATTTCTCCATGTGCACATTCTTTGCATGGTTGGTCGACCAGTCTACTGTTTTCGGTTGTATCTGGTCTTCTACCATGCACCGTTGAACTCTAATCTTTACGCTATCTTCTCCGATAAATTAAAAAACTCATCCTTTGGTAATAGAGTTTGGTGATTTTAAAACTTGTGACCTTAGTTTTCTCTATAATAAGATATGCGTCGTCATTAAAGTTATATATGTGTATATACCATTGTAAATACAGAGCGGCTGTGAAGTTCTCTCTTCTTCTCCTGTAATCTCTCTGATAATATAGTGAATTTGTGTGCAGCTTAGTAATTTTTTCCGATTTGAGTTTTTGATGTAAAATTCTGATATCATTGATTGTGTATTTGATATGTGTGTGTATTTGATATGTGTTCTTTTTTCTTCTCAATTCGTTTCTGAGGAACAGAAGTCTTTCTCCTTGATCTAGTTCAGACTATCACTGCAGAACCCGTCCCCAAAATAATGCTAATTGGTGCCAATCGATCCGAACTGAGGCATCTAATCAGGGGCTACTAATGAATTTTAGAAAAAGGCAAGCACTAGAAGAGCTTCGACTCCATAACCTAAACAAATGACAAGAAAAGGACAACTAGGGTTATGTCTCGATGAGCCCCTTTAATGATCAAGTTAAAGTTAGATTCCTTCAAAATAATCAAGTGTAATCGTGCGTGATAAATTGTTTTATTTTCTAGGGTTGATTATGTCAGTGATTATGATGTGACACCATAAATGATTGACGCTCAGTGACACACATGATTAATTCAGTAAGAGAGGTTGAAGCAGTTTCAAGTCCCTGACCTGGTTCGAAGCCTCGGGCAACCTCGGCGGAGAGCTAGCTCGTCCTCCAAGTCGACTACGACCTACATTTCGTATTTACTGTCTTGTGTGTGTGTGTGTGTGTGTGTGTGTGTGTGTGTGTTTGTGGGGTGGGGTTTGAAATTTTTTCCATTACACTCTTGAAAGTGAAAATATCTACATTCTAGATACTTCTGAAGTAATTCAAATTAATCCGAGGAGTATGCAAACTTACCTTCCATGCCCCAATCAAAAGAGGCCCTAAATGCATGTGGCCTACGTGCATGAGCAATGACAAACACCCTCTCCATCATGATGTGATGCTCCAAAACCCCAAGATCTTCACCATCAAATAGACATCAGAAGTGTTGCCTCTCGCTGCAAGACTATTGAGGGAGGCATCATGCAGGGCTCAGGCTCAGCTCTCAATCTGTCAAAGTTTGCCACTGGCCATGTCCACAAGCAGTGCAACATTTAATGGCCTTAACGCTGCATAGTTGCATGGAGAATGCTCAAGTTGTAGGGGCCCAGGCCCAACCGACACACAAGGTTCAAGGTTTAAACTGGCATGCAAACAGTCTGAGCATTGAATTTGAATAGTACGAAGCAGAGCAGGTGTAAAGTGGAGTGGGGCAGTGCAGAGCTCAACCCACATGAGTTGAATATAGTAATATACATTGAAGCAGAAGGAAAAGTCCGAGAGACTGTTGATATTGGTGGAAGAAGAGGACAAAAGGTTGTAGGGAAATGGAGGCATGGTGGGCAATTACATGAGCTGTGGGATTTTGTAATAAATACACTTGCTAGGGAGCACACTGCCACCTAACCAGAGAGAGAGAGTGTGTGTGCGCGTGGGTTGGTGTTTGTTGGTTGGGGGGGGGGGGGGGGGGGGGTCCTTTTAATTCAAAAGGGCACCTACCAACCCCATTTTGTCATTCCCTTGTTGTTCACTATGGTTTTAGTGTCTTTGCATTCTGTTATATGGGAGAAAATGAGAGGGAATGGGTCCATATATTGTTAAGTTTAGATGGGGCCTATAGGAGTGTGATCTTGTGACAACTTAGGGAAATGGGAGGGGGAGATAGAGAGCCAATGGGTGTGGTGAAGGATGACTATAGGCTTTTCTTTTTCCTTGTCTAAGCATGGAATGGGGTGGGGGCACATGAATGGTTGGGGAGTCTTTGGTGCACCTTAGGCCATTGCCTTTTGATTATTAGAATCTCCATTACACTTGATGTAGTGGATCTTTTGGCAGAAATAAATTGACCCATGCCACATTGCCAATGTGTTTCATGAGTGCTTGAAGGGGCCCATAATGTCAAGTTATTTTTCCTTACACTAGTATTTCATAAATCAAGGGTCAAGCTAAGCTAGCCATGTTACTTCAAAAGAGTAGTCTCTCTCTCTCTCTCTCTTCTCTCTCTCTCTCTCTCTCTCTCTCTCACTCACATGAATAATTAATTTCACTCATATTAATGTTATTAGAAAGTTTGACAAGCCCTTAAGGGGCATTATCCATTATTTCCAAAGTTAATGAATGAACTAAATTAAGAGACGAGCATTGAAGATGGAAAATGACCTATCTAGTTTGAGGATCATGTGACCACAAATTTCCTGTAACTAAACTAATTTCTACATCATAATTAAACATGATGAGGGCCTCTACTAACTAATAACATTGATAGCTGTCAATGGGCAATGTTAGCCTTAGTGTATCATATCTCAATGATATTTTTTTTGTATTAAGCTTTGACTGGTGTCATCTGCAATGAAGGAATTTTATTTTGACTCGAGTCATGGCATTCATCATCTTCACAACCAGGGCGACCAGGGCACAAGCCCTGGGCCAAAAAACTAACTCAGGGCGGCAAGCTTCTTCTTAATTAAAGAAAAGAGAAGGATTCGAGCGGGCGTAGAGTGATCATCTTTGAGGAGTTCATTTCTTCGTCGAGGTCCGCTGACGGCCGGAGGAGGTCACGGTTTTCGAGTTCGGATCCATTGCAGCATTGGGCGAGAGGGCGACCCTGGCTGGCTTCTGCCCCGTGTCTGACCCGCCACCGCCGACTCTACAGCCCCCGACTCGAAGAAGGAGGAGGAGAAAAATTCGATAGTGATGATGAGGAGGGAAGGTCCCCTCTGTTCACTGACATGGTGGCGGAGAAGGACCTGAAGCACCTCGTGCCACCGAGGCTGGAGGTGAAGGAGCTGGAGGAGTTACTCGAGCAGTGGCGAAGGTCGAAGATCGCCTGGCTCTGCAAGGAGCTGCCCTCACACAGGCCCGCCACGCTACTCCGGATCCTCGACGCGCAAAGAAAATGGATTCGGTGGGAGGATGTCGCTTACATTGCTCTGCACTGCATGCAGATTCGAGAGAATGAGGCCATTTATCGGGTTACTGTCTTTTTCTCTTCGATTGCACGCCACATGTTTGTTAAATTTATTCTTTAAGTAAAACTCCATTTTCATATATCACTGCTACCAAAAGGGATTTTGATGCTTGGTGGTCCTTCAAATTCTTCTTGGTTTTGATAGTGGTGAAGATTAATAACGCCAACATCAATTGCTATTTTTGATGCAATTATGAAGAAGCACATGTTTGTTTCGTTTTGTTTCTCTTAATACATACCGTTTTTCTTTTTTCATTCAACTCAAAATATGATTTTGACGCTCTGTTTCTCTTCAAATTACTTTTCTTCTTGTGGGCTTTTCTTGGTGCTGATAATGGTGAAGAATCATAAAACCCGCATGAAAAATTTGCGTTGACGTAACTGTAATTAATGTGATTAAGTGCACAATTTAAAATTTTATTCAGAACATTGAATTTTTCAAGACCAGCCTGACTAGAGGTAGCAAATGCGGATGCATCAGTCAATACAACATGATCTTCTTCGCAAATATGTAACTACGTATTAAGCATTAGCCTGGATTTGTGTTAGATTTTCCAAAGCTAATACAATTAGATTTCATGTTATGTATTTAAGTGTTAACAAAATAGAATACTTAGCTTAATTTGAAAATATTCACAATACTGATGACATATACATGACTTCAAGTTACGTGCACGGTTCCTCAAAACCCTAATCACATCACAAGCGAGAACATGAACTCAATTCTTGTTGAAGCCCACTGTGGTCCTACACGCTTCAACACTCTTCATGTAAACTTGAAGGACGAACAGTTCTGGTCCCAAAGCCATGTTTCTCGTAAAACATGGGCATAAATGACTTCAACAGTGAACAAACTATTCCCATGGACCTCAGCTTCCAGAGAAATGAAAGTAAAGTAGCTTCTCCCTACATTAAAGACATAAAAGGGAAAAAACCATTGAAGACATGACGAGAAGAAATAGAACACCCAAAAAATAACTTCAATACTGTGACTGACTTTCTTCAAGGCAATACATTAAATATTTCAATTAATTTTAATATAGAATTTGATAGGATTTTAATATTTCTATAATAGTTCGTGAGACCAAATCAAATCGAGTATTGTAAACCCTAAAGGGGTCTGCATTACAGTAGCAGAGATACTCAGCCACCCAATAAAAGTAAAAATAGAATGGAATCAAAAAAATATAGACCCAAGTTTTTCAACACCTTCATTCATTGTGTACTCCCATTCTTTCATAAAGGGCAAAAAAATAAAGGGGAAGAAAAAAAAGAGAACAGAAAAGGCTGGTTCTTAATAGGGATGGCAGCTGCTAGGACATTACATGTATCTCCTTGGAACTCCAGGGTGTGCAAACACCAAAACCAAAAATTTTCCAATGGAAAACCATGAAAATATGACAAATACAAAACTAACAACTACTATTCAGCTGGTTTAGGTACAGTATGTTGAACTTATTCCTGGTGAAAATAAATTTAGAACAAAATTGAAGCACATTTTACACTTTAGCTAAGGCTCCGCCTCTCATCTGGGCTTTTAGCAGATAAATTTGGCTCATCAGAACGTTTCACTAATTTAGCTCACTTGTCTATACTTTAATGTTGAATTTGCTCCAGGTAGCAATAAATGTTTCAAGAGAGAGACAAAACTGAAGCATCTTTACGGCAGGCTCTGACTTCCCCTGAAAATTGGCTCAGAATCTTGAAACTGGATTTGCTTTGTTTGAAACAAATCGCAGGCAGGACCAATCCTTTTCAAACATTTCACTAGCTACTTTCCCTCAGAAAGAGCTCAGAAGAAGCAACCTCTGTGTAACTGATCTTTAAAGGTGGCAAAGTATAGACTCAGTTGCGAAGGCCCACCCGAAGTGAAACTTCTTGCCTTTCTGTCATTCAAAGCATATTCTAGGCGGAGCGGACCCAATGGTGAGTCTATGCGTATACCTAACCCATATCCACGACCAGTGCCTGGCTTTCCCGAGCTCCAGCAGGATCGCCTGGTAACAGAAACATGACAAAGTGACTCATTCACTTCTAAAGAAAAATGTTTTGTGAATAAAACATAGAAAATCATATCTACAAGGCAACAGTTTTTTCATGCCATGGTAAGACTGCTGGCTCACTCCCCTCTTGTGGACTTTGATTGGAATAAGTTTACAGAGAGAGACTCGCCATATTTTTACTGACATGGAGAACTGCCATCATGAATACCAAATAACATTTGCTGATTGTAGTAGATGAAAAAAGGAAGTCATATCCGCCAAAAGCAATGACAAAAAGGGCAAAAATAAGAGGGGTTAACTAGAGAGTTAAATGAGAAGTGTTTCATTATGGCAAAACTGAATCATATCCACCAGAAGTCTAAACTTATTTAGGTGTACATGTTCCTTAACCCCACTAGTATCTGAAGAGAGTGGATTTATGTAAGTAACAGGGTCAAGGAGTGAAAAGTTGGACTGAAAATGAGAAATGGACTGCAACTATATAAGGGAATCAAAAATCAATTACAAATGATGGACAAGAGATCAAGAAACTGATGAAATGTTTTATATAAAAACAGATCAGGATGGACAAAATAAAAAGGCGACAAAAGACTAAGATGCACGCCAGGAAAAATACAGAATTCCAATGAGTTAGGATGAAGAAAAAGTACATTAGCAAACGAGAGTAGCAATGATTAGGTAAATGTGTGACAGAACTACATTTAAAAAAAGGCTAGAAATGAGGGAAATAAAGAAAAACAAATTAGTAAATATAGAATTAGATTTAGAATTTAAAGAGGACTTGACTTAGAAGAATTGAAGGTTGAAGGATAGACAGAAGATTAATGAAATATGCTCCCATGAAATAAGGGATGGGTTAATGAGCAACAGGTAGGCGTTATGGTTGTCGGATGGAGGGAGTGGCTTAACTTTTGTAATAGGGCAATTTTCTAACTCTGAAGGGAACAGACAAAGACAATTTGACTACAGTAATAATGATAGAAGGCCTAGTAATTCTGGGCAGTCTTTTAGGCAAGGTCAAGAGGACTGCAAATATAGCGCTAACATAGAAAGGGGTATGGAATAGAAGGATTCCTTAAAGATGACTTCAACAATTCTCAAACTTTTAAGTTTCTTATATTTTACATACTACTCATCCTTATTTTGATTTGAAACTGGACTGATAATATACAAGGCCTGAGAATGTGAGATCTTCCTAAAGCAGAATGCATCCATTCACTTTGCCAAACTAAGAAATGCTAGAGAACCTGGCTGGAGGTTTCTCTCATGTGTGTGCACGCATGTGCCCAGAACACATGCATGCCTCCTGGGCACACGATGCATTTAGCGCTCGTGCCCACGTACGTGCACATGCACACAATGCACACACGACTTTGGGCACATCTGAGGCACACAAACAAGAATTGTGGAAACAAAAACGTTTAATACATGCACTTACAACAAGGCTCTAGAATTCAGTTAAGACTGGTTGTATGCGTAAAACAGTCAATCAGAAAGATGTATAATCAGTGTAATTTTTTTTATTCACGTGAATATGACACATGCATGTGCACATGCACATGATTTTTGGGCACATGTTGTGCACATGGTGCAGCTGTGCAAACACCTAATACACATGCTAATGCACGCATGCACCCACTCACACAGACTTGGTGCGTGCACATGCACGCACCGGCGTCTTTTGGCACATGCGCTGAACTCGACCCACTGCTGCACATGTGTGCACACACAAGCGCACAATACTAATTTTTGGACAAATGTCATACAATTGCAGCAGAACTCTAGCAATTTATAATCAGAGGAATGGATAGCATTGTTTTCAGTTTCACAAATTGTATATGAGAAACAGATGTTCACGAGGATGCATAATCAGTGTACTTTTCATAATCAGTATATGTTCTTGTCTGGTGCAAATGTTTTAAGATTGAAGTTGAAACACAATTGTGATTGGACTCTTGTGGAGCATTCTTCAGCCGTGTTCTCTATAGCCGACCCCATGTTAATAGGAAATGCTTACCTTATGTTACATACAGAATATAATGGATCAAGACCATGATGATCGTCAGTCTGAGGAACTTGTGTTGTAAAGCCAACATAATTCTACCAGTATGACCCACCTCTTACGTTAGTTCTCTACCAGAGTTCCCTCTTACCTTAGATGAAAGAGAGTGCGATAAAAAAAAGAGTAAATTATCTGCATAAAAGGCATACCAGGTACAGTTGAGCCAGAGCCAAGATCACTTCCATAATCAGCAAACAGCACCCCTTCTAATGGCCCATACTGCATATTGAAATAAAAGCAGAATAAACAATGATAAGAAATAGTTCTTATGATTTTTCCTGGTAACCTAACCTAACCGTAACCGCTGCAAGTGTTTTACTGCAAAAGATAAACCGCAGAAGACAATTTATGACTAAAATTACAGCAACATGCCTATGATAAACGACATCATTGGCCTTTCCCAGTGTGCCGAGTTTTATACTCTTGCTTGTCAAGAAAATGACATACAAAGATTAGGTAACCAAAGTATTGATTGTCATAACATCAATACTTTTTTTTCTTTTTCTTTCTTTTTTCCCCCCCATTTGGAGGAGTTTCCTATGCTGCTCAGAGAAAAGTTTAAAGGCATTACAAACTGAGACTCTTGTTACATGACATGATTATTGTTCACTAATATTCAGCAATCACAAATCAACAGCCTTAAAAGGTTAAGAAACAAGTAGCAACTATCATTAGGCAATTACAAATCAACAAACGAGTAGCACGAGAAACTATATTCAGCAAGTCACAATGAACTAATCAACAATATTTCTGCAATTTTCGTAGCGGAACCTGCCTATGTTCGAGAAGATTTCAGGTGGCAAGCTAAACTATTAGGCCTTATGTAAGCAAGAGGCCAACTGTGAAGCATGCAAAATGGCAAGTTTCTTTATTCTACCAAGAAAAAATTATATGAAAAAAAAATTTAGGCACCTCCAGCTTTTATATGGTCAATCCAGATGTCAAAATCACACACTAAAGGAAAGCAAAACAAAGGATGAATTTAAAATATAAATAAATAACAACCTCTAGAGATGTTGAGATTCTGCAAGGAACAAGCAATCGTGTCAAGAATAGAATAGAAGAGTCAGTTTCCTATTTAATAGGATCTGGCATCTAATGTCTGTGCTCATTAAGTTTAGTCATGCCTATAGTTCATTTTCATTTTGATTATTAGTTCGCTGCATCATTCCAAATATCTGGAGTACAAGGCACAGCTGAATAGATATTCCCTCATGCAGTCAGGGTAACATCAGATGAAACTCTTGACTGCATCAGTTCCAAAATAAGATTAGCACAAATTTGAAGGCCTCACGAAGTTTCTAACAGATTGGATCTAACAATAATGTATAAATTCTTGTAGATGAACAGAGAAACACAGAGAAGACGGAAAAATTGATTGTTGTACTAGTGCAATATAGTAGAAAGAAGAAACCGGCATCATGCTATCGTGCTATGAGTGTGCTACATTGAAATTATACTAATTAAAAAAATTGGAAATAAGAAATTATTTCAAAATGTGGAATAAACAATATATGTTTTAAAAAGATGGGTTAAAATCCTACCAAACGAAAAGAAAGTTCTCCACTACCAACAGCATATGAACGGCCAGAACCCACAGCACCTTCTTCATAGCCTCTAACACTGTTGGTCCCACCAATTGCAAATGCTTCATGAGGAGGAAAACTTCCCACCACATGACCACCAGACAAGCTACATGAAACAGAAAAAATCCAGATAAACAGAATGCATACGAGAATAAAATGGTATGTATAACTCAACCAGAAAATTTAATAGCCCAAATAATCAGACAGTTCCCACTAAAGCACGTGTGCTCCTGCAGAGTAGGGGTGCTGGTGACTAAGAGTACAAACGTATATGGTTGTATCACCAGCTTCAATCCAGATCCGTATTCATGTCACTTGCAAATACAGATGAGTCTTTCTTACCGACCTATATTTGTATTTGTACCCGTGACCTTGCATCAACATTAATCTAATATATTTTATTTGCAACTAAACTTTGTTCAAATTGTCAGTATGACTGGTCAATCTAAAAGGTGGGCATTTTTCAATACATCTCCAAATATGTCAGATAAGAAATCTCACTATTTCATTTTGCTAATTACACCTTATGGGGAAAAAGAAAAAGGTAGACACTATGACAAAAGGTAATTAGCTTAGGATGGCTCGTGTTAAAAAACAAGGTAGACAGACGATGACATCAAGTCAAGATGAAAGAGCCGAAGATACGATCCAAAAAGTCTCAGTTCGAGTTGGAAAAGTAGTAGAGTTTTGGATATTTTTCCCTTTCTTTTTTTTTTAGTTTCTTTATTTTGGTGTTTTTTAGTTTCCAAAATTTGGCTTGAAATTCTATTTAGATTAGGAGTTTGGAGTTTGAGTTAGATTCAATTTTTGTAGAAGCCTATATAAAGGTCCTATTGTATCAACAATAATCAACGAAGAATATTTGACCAAAAAAATTATTATGTGAAAGTTATTTTCTCCCATAATTGTTTAGGATTAGTTTCCTAATTATTCTCAAATAACCGAAATCTCCTCTTCCTCCCTCTCCTCTACCAAGGCCGACAACGCCCGTCTCCTTCTATATTTTTGTTTCTTTTACAACAGGGAGTTGCAGCCAATCCCCTCCCATCTCCCTCTCTTTGTTCTTCTCTCTCAATCCCTTCCACTTCCCTCCTCTTTTCAACACCCAACAAACTCAACCTCCTCCCCCTTCTCATTTGTTTTCGACAACTAACAAACCCAGCACCGCCGTCGTCGTCGCTCCCACTCGCGCGTTGCCCCGCCGCCTACGCGTGAGCAGCGCCAAGGCCGCCGCCTCCCTCCACACCACCACCTGCAAGCAACCAAAGAAGAAGAAGAAAATTTCAGGTCGGGTTTCAAGTAAACCCGTACCCGCATTCAAAGAACATAGTGGAGATTTTGGGTTTAAGTTGTAAACCCGCGAGCGACCCGTACCCACAATCAAAACAAAGAGAGTTAAGTTCGAGTTTCAGATCAAGACTCACTATCAAAAACAGACCTGTTAAGCGACTCCGCTTTCATTTTCAAGCCATAACTTTCATATCTGGACTCCGACTTAGGCGATCTTCACATCGTTACGATAGTGACAACGAGAGCTTCACATCAGTAGCCAGTGAGATTTATTTGATTCTCAGTAGGTAATATTCTCAACGGTTTATTTATTTGTGGGTTCATAATCATTCTCTATTATTTTATCAATTTAATCTGTTGCCACAAATAGTAAGATTGTGAGATTTTATTATCCTGTGTTTGTTATCATATATATTGAATGTACAAGCTTTATCATCATAACTGATAGTTGCATTAGTTTATTTAAATTGCGAACGGTACAACTATACTTGCACGTTTTGTTAAATCCATCATCCTGCATTATTAGTTTTAATTGTTTTCCTACCCAAGATCGTAATAGTTGGTGAAACGTAGGAAAGTTTATCATATCACTGATTTCTGATTTGCACGCATACACGTTTCACATCGTTTTTGTATCAGAACACTGGTAAGGTAGGATCTGCATCATGGAAGCATTTGCTAGAAAATTTTACTACTTTCGTGCATTTAAAAAATATTGCATTTAGATTTTAAAAAATATCATTTTATTTAGATTGCATCTCTTCCTTTTCATTAGATTTTGTGTAGTGCATGCCCCCCCATAGTGATCACCCATATCTATTTGATGAGTCCAGCGAATTTCATACTACCCTAATGGCTCCCAAGCAGATTACGGTAATGTTCACCGAGATAAATGCCAAATTAGATACCCTTCAGACATTCGAAGAGAGGCTGACCAAAGTGGAATCAACACGTGATCAAACCCCACAGAGAAATAACCGACATCACAACACTGACAACCCATCCAATTCTGACGCTCAATATATAAAAAGCATCAAGATCGATGTCCTCAACTTTAAGGGACGTCACAACCCACAACTTTTCATACACTGGACACTCCAACTAAATAGATATTTCACATGGTACGAACTCACTGAGTCTAAAAATAAGTTAAATAATTGTCTGAGCAAGCTAGTCAGTATTGGACCAACCTAGAAAACAGGCGTGCAACCTGAAATCGAACCAATTGACACATGAGATAAGATAAAAGAAGAGTTAGAAACAAAGTATGTACCGACATCGTTTAGTGCTCTTCTCATGGACAATTGGCATCAATACACTCAAGGTAACAAATCTGCAAAGGAGTATGTCGAGAAATTCGATGAATTCCTCATCAGATGCAGTACCCTCCATAAGGAAGGTGAAACTCAAATTCTTTCTAGATTCAAAGTCGGCCTTAGAGATAACCTTAGAGATGACCTACGAACTGAATTGTTAAAAGATTTAATGAGTTAGAGGCAGCATATGAGTTAATCCAAGATCTAAATTCCGCTATGACCAATCACCCTTTCAAGAGTCACGATTATAAAGCCTCAGTGTCTAGACCTTCCCCATTTTCTCAATCCAATAGGTCTAGTATCCAAACCACTTCACATAAGAATGACATCAAAGATAAGAGTCTTGAGCAAAACAATAAAAACAAGAGCCCTCGAGTTTTTCAAAGTTAGTTGTACAACCAAGTGCTCAAATGCCAAGGTTATAGACATTTAGCTGTCAGTTGCTCTAATCTCGTCAAGATTACCATAATAGATGGAACACCCACCGAAGCCACTGAGTCAGATTCTGAGTACACCTATCTCCCAGACGTTGAAACTGACGAGAAATGAAAAGATGATGTTGGTTTCAAGTGCATTAGGCCAACATCGTCTACCCATTTGTCTGTCGCCAAGTGTGTTCCCTCTCCACCAAAAGAAAAAGTCGATTGGAAAAGAACTACAATCTTTCACATGTTCAACAAGATTGGAGATAAGAATTGTAAAGTGATTGTGTACAGTGAAGTTGTATCGATGCAATATCATCCAGGTTATGTAAAAATCTTGGATTAGAGATTATACTTCACCACCCATTTATACCCCACCCCCACCCATTCAACTTGTCATAGATTGACTGCACAACACTTGAGGTCAAACAACAATTTCCTGTCACAGTCAATTTTAATCATTATAAAGATAAGATTTGGTGTGACGTGATCACCGTGATTATCGATCAAGTTATACTAGGTAGACCATGATTGTTCAACAAAAATGTCACCATTTACGGTCGATCCAACATGTGTCAATTTGAGCATGAAGGTAAGTAGATTAAGGTAATATCCTTGAGACCCAAGATTGAACAACCTAAGCAAACATCTACTTTGGCTTTACTGCCAACCCCAACTTCTCCACCTTTCATTGCGATTGTTCCTTCTCTCTCACTAGCCATGCATATCATATTTATAAACCGCTTTCTCTCTCTTACTGCCGACATCATCCCACAATAAAGCATTCGAGTCTGCACCTACATTTGCATCACATAAACATGTACACAAACTACACAAAGAGATCAGTGATGAAAATAAATGGAGCAATATGAAAACTACTCTACAAACTGACACCAGAAGAAATATTTAAAACTTTTAATATAAGCGATTATGTGATGGTTCAGAATTATCCGAAATGATTTCCTTCGGGACCTGTTAAAATATTGCATGCCCACGATGTTGACCTCTCAGGATCTTGAATAAGCTGAATTGCAATACTTATGTTATAAATCTTCTTAGAGATTATGGCATTAGTTGTACTTTCAATATTAATGATCTAGTAGATTGCAAGGATTTTGATTGTAGCTCATTGATTAATAAGTATTCCCCTAAGCCATTTTCTGAGAGCCCCTCATTTAACCTACTCCCAAATACTCTTCCCATTATAGCAGAGAGAGTTGATAAAATTTTAGAGGATGAGACTATCACCTCCAAACCACCAAATCTGGTGAAACTCACAAGTATTTGATCCGTTGGAAAAGAAAGCACCAACTGTTGATTCATGGTTAGATCAAGGTGATTTGTAGCAGTTTGATCCAATGCAGCATAGGAGACCCAATCCATCTAACTCGACGGAGTCAAGTCTTCTCCCACCTGAGGAGAATGATTCAGACATTAAGTCAAGATGAAAGAGCGAAGGAGGCGATCCAAGAAGTCTCAGTTCGAGTTGAAGAAATAGTAGAGTTTTGGATATTTTTCTCTTTCTTTATTTTGTTTTTAGTTTATTTTGGTATTTTTTCAGTTTCTAATATTTGGATTGTTATTCTATTTAAATTAGAAGTTTGGAGTTTGAGTTTGAGTTGGATTTAATTTTTATAAAAGCCTATATAAAGGCCCTTATTTTCTCTCATAATTGTTCAGGATTAATTTATTAATTATTCTCAAATAAGCCAAATCTTTTCTTCCTCCTCTCCTCTGCCACGGTCGATAACACCCATCTCCTCTTTATTTTTGTTTCTATACAACGGGGAACCACAGCCAATCCCCTCCCATCTCCCTCTTTGTGTTCTCTCTCAATCCTTTCCACTTCCCTCTTTCTCCTTTCAACACCCAACAAACCCACCCCCTCCCCCTTCTCGTTCGTCTTCGACAACCAGCAAACGCCAGTATCACCCCCGCCGTCGCTCCCACTCGCGCATCGCCTCGCCGCCCACGCATAAGCAACGCCAAGGCCGCTGCCTCCTTCCACACCACCACCTGCAAGCAACCAAAGAAGAAGAAGATTTCAGTTTGGGTTTCCAGTAAACCCGTACCCGCATCCAAAGAACATAGTGAAGATTTTAGGTTAAAGTTGTAAACCCGCGAGCGAACTGTACCCGCAATCAAAACAAAGAGAGTCAAGTTCGGGCTTCAGAAATAGACCCGCTATCGAAAACAAACCCGTTAAGGGACTCCACTTCGTTTTCAGGCCATGACTTTCATTTTCGAACTCCGATTCAGGCGATCTTCGCACCATTACGATTGTGACGATGAGAGCTTCGCATCAGTAGCCACTACAAGTCACTGAGATTCCTGTAATTCTCAGAAGGTAATTTTCTCAACCCAATTTATGTATTTGTAGGTTGATAATCATTTTCTATTATTTTATCAATTTAATCTGCTGCCACAAATAGTAAGATTGCGAGATTCTGTTGTGTTTGCTGATCATATACATTGAGTGTACAAACTTTGTCATCATAACTGGTATTTGTATTAGTTTATTTAAATTACGAACGGTATAACTGCACTTTACGTTTTGTTAAATCGATCATCCTGCATTATTAGTTTTAACTGTCTTCCTAAGATCGTAATAGTTGTTAAAACGTAGCACAGTTTATCAAATCACTGATTTCTAATTCACACGCATACATGTTTCACATCAATAGACTGTAAGGAAAAGTAGATAGGTGTCGCAGTTGCAGAGTGTCAACTGTAATTATTGTGTTGCTGGCGTGTGACAGGTTGCTTTAAAACATGAAGTGTAGTATGGAGATATATGAAATATAATGCACTCCACATGCCATAAAGTAGTATAAAAAGGTTGACTGAAGGGAAAAGCATCTGAAGGGCTTTTGGCTTGAAGAGAAACAATGGGGCAGGGAAGTTTCATGAAAACCTCAGGGTGGAGACATTTTTCTCATATTTAAATATAAATGTTTAATCAACTTTAAATTATTATTTTTTAAATTATCATTCAAATAGCTAAATTTATTGCATTTAACTCAAGTTTTATTAGTTTAAATTGAAATTTGTGCCAACATAACACCTCTATAACACGGTTCACAGGCTCGGACGAGATGTATCCGACTCGGTGTGTGACAATACGAGAGTCCGAGACCTGAACCGAAAATCCATCTCAGATTCGACCGACTCAGGGCTGACTCGGAGTCAAATTGACTGAGTGGGAGTCGAACTCAGGTTGACTCAGTCGATTTGTCCGAGTTAACTCTGAGTCAGCCTCGAGTCAAGCCGATGGCGTCTGTTCACCCAATGAATTTGGGTTATAAGGGAAAAAAAGGAAAAGCAAAAAGTTACCTCACATCCATACCTGGATCAGGACCCAATTCGCCAACGACCCGCCGCCGACAAGCCCAGAGGCTATATCCGCCCATCCCCACTCCCCAGGTAACTTTCTCTCTCCCCCCTCCCCCCTCTTTCGTTCTCTCCCTCTCCAGGTCTCTCTCTCCCCCCTCTCTCTGTCTTTGTTTCTCTCCTCCTCATCTATCCCCCTCTGTCTCTCTCCTTCTCTCGGACTCTCTTTATCTCAGTCTCTCTCTGTCTCCCCCTCCCCCTCTCTGTCTTTGTTTCTCTCTCCCCCTCTCTACCACTTTGTCTCTCTCCATCTCTATCTCCTAATCTCTCTCTCTTTTTCTCTCCTTTCCTCTCTCCCGCTCTCTGTCTCTCCCTCTCTCAGTCTCTCTCCTCTGTCTCAGTCTCTCTGTCTTTCTATCCCTTCCTCTCTGTCTTTGTTTCTCTGTGTCACCCAATTAATTTAATTAGTTAATTTAATTAATTTAATATATAGTTAATTTAAATTCAATAGATATGTTTTAATTTAATTTAGTGTAAATTTGATCTAGTTAATTTAACATTAACATTAATTTAATTTTTTAATGTTAATTCATTAGAAATGTTTCAATTTATTGTACATTTAATTTAGTGTAAATTTAATCTTTTAATGTTAAATTAATATTAATTAAATTGATATGTTCATTTAATATTAATATTAATTTAACCTTTTAATTTAATTTAACATATAGTTTTTTAAATTTCAGTATGGCTCCAAAACAAGGCGATATTGGATGGGTACGTGTACCGCCGTTGATGGAAGTAAAAAACTTGTAAAGTGTAATTATTGTAGCAAACAAGTACATAGTAATATCACTAGATTGAAGCAACATATAGCACATGTATCCTGTTAGGTGAGAGGATGTTTGCGAGTACCAAAAAAAGTGTCTCAATTATTGAGTACATCTTTCTGAAGATAGCAAAGAAAAAGAGCGATCATAAAATTTAAGAAATAGCGGCTTATGAAATCTTTAAGTAGAAAGATTTTATGATGTGACTGATGAAGATTCTGAAAATGAAATAGAAGTTGGTGGTTTAAAAAAAGTTGAAAAAAGATAACTAAAACAAGCTATGAAAAAAGCCGTGAAATGACTTGGATATTTGCAGAATGTCATACAAGAGATGTTGGTGGCAGTAGCTCGCAGCCTTCAGGATCAGAGATCAAGTGTGGATTGCGTCGGATTTTTATCACTACAGAAGCTGAAATTTCAGCACGTGGTATTTATCTTTACATGTTCCCAACGAAACAAAAATCAACCAAAAACATGTTCTCAACTGAGAATGTTAAAAAAGTTGAAAAGATCATTTCAAAATTCTTCAACTACAATGCAATATCATTCAATGTAACTGAAAGTGGTCCTTAATACCAGGCCATGATTAATAATATTGTGGAGGCAGGCCTAGGTGTAAAAGGCCCTACAGGGTACCAAATTGGCAATCTTTATTTGGAAGAAGAAATGAAAGAAAATGAAGTATATATTGTTTCAATAAAAGCAAAATGGCCGCAGTATGGTTGCATGATCATGTGTGATAGTTGGAGTTCCCGAAATAGAAAGCATATATTAATTTCA